>JZLH01S0041020.1:0-15633 GCA_001188425.1 Eucidaris tribuloides
TAGCTTCAACCTTTTGACATCAGGTAAAGAAAATTATTATGCGATTTCCGGAATATATACAATTATTACTTATAAAACACATTAAAAACTAATTATGCAATCATTTTAACAAAGGCAATCGAAAACAAAATCATGTCTGCTTTTACTGGAAAGTAAATTTGAACTAAAGAGAAGACAATCCCTTTAATGAGATCATACAGGCCCAGAAAGAATGCAACACCTGCGATCGTTAATTTTTCAACATCATAGACAAAATGTCATTGTTTTTTGCTTTAATAGTTAGAAAATTCTTTTTCCAACCAAATGATATAATAATTACTGCTTTAAATCATGGCGTTTGGATGCTAGGTCACTTTTGTGGGACAATGTCGCTTATCAAATTCGCCCACCTTTTTCAACAACAGCGATCTTCGCAAGGGAAATTCTTGCGTCAGGAGGCGTGCGATAGAATAACAATAGATAGAGTAGATCTCAATAACAAAAGTAGAGCATTATGTCCTTTGTCTGATCAACGTGTATTGGCGTATTGATGACCACTAGATTAAAAGCGTCGCATTTTGGGGAATCAACATTGGCTCAGAAAAATGGTCCTAGGATCCATACGCCTTACTCAAAATCGATGAACAGGGTACCATTTTGTTGGGAAAAGAATGTTCTAACTGATGATTTGCACATCAAGACCATTTTGCCGATGATGTTGAAGAAATTAACAATGGCAGGTGTTGCATTCTCTTTTGGCCATCCTGTATAATGTGACGTATATACTTTTCGCCTTTAATGTGAGGTCAGCAAGGGGGTCATGTATGAAATATATCATGCAACTGGAAGCTGAGGTTGATTCTAATATTTGATATCATTTTGGGGAGATTTCATCACGAACAGCTCAAGATATAACAAATTATTTTCAGATTAATTCTATATTTTCGATATTTCTGGTGAAGTGTTCCTTTAAGTTTAAGGGCCTATATCTTTTAAGTGATACCACAATTTGACTATACACAGTACCTAGGGTTGTTCTATAGGGTCTATTCTACCATCCTATCGGGTCAGAATTGAGATGTAAAGTGGGTTGCACGAAAGTCACTTTCCAGGCCGTTTTTTCAGAATCTGCTCCCGTACTACACGCAGACGCCCCACTCGGATGGAAAATCGGATCAGGAACATCTCAGAGCTTCCTCTTGTAGAGGCAAAACATCAAGCCTGAGATAGGACCGATTGCTGATCAAGGTTTTGTCATAAGAAGCAAGGGGACACTCCTAACCGATCTAGGTTAAGTCCGCAGTAGATTATATCTATATAATTCTGTATTTCTGGTATTTCATGTGGAGTATCCTTTTAATATGAAAGGCCAATATCACCCAATGATACTACAATTTGAAAACACGACGTACCCACACTGTCTTGTTCTAAATAAAAGGATTCGTTTTCACATCTTATCACGTCAGAACCGAGATATGATGTGGGTTGCACAAAACTCTTTTTTAACTCTTTTATGCCTCCGCCCCGTAAGGGAGCCGGAGGCAGTATGTTTTCGGGTTGTCCGTCCGTACGTCCGTGCGTCCGTGCGTCTGTGCGTCCGTACGTCCGGACGTCCGTGCGTCCGCACTTTCTTGTGAACAAGATTACTGAAGTATCGCTGGAGGGATTTTAATGATACTTGGACCAAGGGTAGACCACAAGGCAAGGATGAATTGATTAGATTTTGGGAGAAATCCGTCAAGGGTCAAAGGTCAATGAACTTTGTCCTAAAATGCCATTTTCTGCCTATAACTCCAGTTAGGAGTGCTCACTGTTGATATAATTTGGTAGTTAGGTTAAGAAACAAAAGACCAATATTTTGGTAGAGTCACAGGGGTCAAAGGTTAAGGGTCAAAGGTCAATGAACTTTATCCCAAAATGCCATTTTCTGGGTATAAGTTCAGGAAGGAGTGCCCACTGTTGTTGTAATTTGGCAGTTAGGTTCAAAACGAACAAATATTTAGGAAGATTCACAAAGGTCAAGGTCAAGGGTCAAAGGTCAATGACCTCTGTGCAAAAATGCAATTTTCTGCCTATAACTTCAGTTAGGAGTGCTATCTGTTGATGTAATTTGGTGGTTAGGTTCAAAACCAAAAGACAAATATTTTGGTAGAGCCACAGCGGTCAAAGGTGAGGGTCAAGGGTCAAAGGTCAAGGAACTTTGTCCAAAAATGTTATTTTCTGCCTATAACTTCAGTGAGGAGTGTTCACTGTTGATGAAATTTGGTGGTTAAGTTCAAAACCAAAAGACAAATATTTTGGTAGAGTCACAGGGTCAAAGGTCAGGGTCAAGGGTCAAAGGTCAATGAACTTTGACTTTGTGTCAAACCTATGACTTCAGTTACATGTAGGAGTGCTATCTGTTGTTAGCTGCTACATAGTGGGCGGAGGCACACCCATTGACTGCGCGCAGTCGAACTTCTCTAGTTTAAATCTACTCCCGGACTTATACGAGGTCTTCTGTATACGATTAAAATGTATCGTGCTGTAATTTGCCGTTTTATTTACGTTCTCTGTTTAAAAAGAGTTAATTGGTTCACTCTTAAGGGATTATTTTCTAAGGAGTGATTTAAAAAGTGTGATCGGACTGATATCTTAATGATGTGCTCACGGGAACAAAAAGTGGACCCTCCCCATCATTTTCCTCACTAATGTGGCCCCAGCTTTGTTAATGTTCCCCTCAACTTACTAAAAGGTGTCTTTCCGGAGGGAATTGTGTGAAGCATTTTTCTTATCGTATTCATTATAAAATTAGGTAAAGAGAGACGTGGCAAGGTGACATTGAAGTATGTATTCATGACTCTTTATGAAGTACATGTATATTTGCATCCATTGTCGAGCAGATAGAATGCTTGGCACAGGGGCGCAAATCCATTTTGAAATGTGGGGGGGACATCACATATGCAGGCACCTTGGAATATTGCTTATTTGGGGTAGGGTCCAGGGGCCCGCTTTGGGGCCCCTGGTAGGGTCCCGGGGCAAAGCCCCGGGCGGGGGTCAGGGGGCGGAGCCCCCTGAAGCTTATGAGATCTAGCGGTTTAAGGGGCCTATTTTGACACTCTGATAACACAATTTTTTCCTAAAACGGACAGTCAACAATAATTATAAAACTGCTTTATTTCCCAAATTAGTGGCACTTGCATTATGAATTGGTAGCAGGTCATTTTAAAACATAATGATAACTTGTCGGGTAGGAACTCAGTGTTGAAAATACGCATAGAAAGACGGGCTATTAGGCACGGTAAATACATATTTCACTTGTATATTCTATCAAGATTAGAGTTTGGGTAGTCATACTTGCAACCGAGAGGGGGAGACATGGGAGGGGGATCCCCCCTCCCACGGAAGGAACATTTTGAAAATACGCCTACAAACGATGGGTTTTCTTGACATAGTAATTTAGCAAGATTAGGGATTGGGTATAGTCATACTTGTGAGGGTGTGAAGCAACCAAGCGTGGGAGAGTGTGGGAGGGGGATACACCCTCAAACGGCAGGAAATTTTTCAAAATAAGACTTCTAGACATTCTAGGCATGGCAAATACGCATTTTAGAGGTATATATTTTATGAAAATTATTAGGAATTATAATTAGTTGTCAGAAAGATGTACGAAAGTATGTAAAAACCTGTTGCGAGGGAACGAGGCGACCGAGCGGGGGAGGGTGTGAGAGGGGGATACCCCCGTCCAAACTTTTTGAAACTACGCATAGAAAGGCGTTTTATCTAGGCATGATAAATACATATTTCATTGGTATATTGATTCTATGGAGATTAGGGATTGGGTAGTCATATTTGCAAGGAAGCAAAACAACCGAGCGGGGAAAGGGTGTGGGAGGGGGAGGGGGATACCCCCTCCCACTGCAGGAATTTTTTTTTAAAAAAATACGCATAGAAAAGACGGGTTTCTAGGCATTTCACTAGCAAGATTAGGGTTTGGGTAGTCATACTTGCGAGGGAGCGAATCAACCGAGCGGGGCGGGTGTAGGAGGGGGATACCCCTTCTCACGTAGGAACTTTTTGATAATAGGCATAGAAACGACGGGTTCTAGGCATAGTAAATACATATTTCACTGGTATATTTTAGCAAGATTATGGATTGGATAGTCATACTTGGAGGGAGCGAATCAACCGAGCGGGGGGGGAGGGGGATACCCCCTCCCACGGCAATGACATTTTGAAAATACGCATAGAATCGACGGATTCTATAGGAAATACATTTTTCACTGGTATATTTTAGCGAGATTAGGGATAGGGTAGTCATACTTGCGAGGGAGCGAATCAACCGTGCGGGGAAGTGTGTGGGAGGAGGATACCCTCTCCCACGTAGGAACTTTTTGAAAAATACGCATAGAAACTACGGGTTACTAGACATGGTAAATACATATTTTGAAGGTTTATATCTTATTAAGTTTGATAGGGATTGTAGTCAGTTTTTCAAAAAGATGTACAGACAATTTGTGAAAACTGCAATTGGGTACTTGCGAGGGGCAAATCAACCGAAAGGGGGAGGGTGTGGGAGGGGGATACCCCTTCCCACGGCAGGAACGTCTTGAAAATACGCATAGAAAAGACGGGTTTCTAGGCATGGTAAATACGTATTTTAAAGGTACATTTTATCAAGATTATAAGAATTGTACTCGGGTTTTAAAAAGATGTACAGGAAGCAGGCCTATGCGAAAAAATGTACATGGGTCGACGAGGGAGCAGAGCGACCGAGCGGGGGGGGGACCTGTTCAAAAATACGCATAAAAATACGTGTTTCTGAGCATGGTAAATACAAATTTTAAAATTTGTATATCTTCTTTCTATCAATATTCAAATGTTTGTTAGATCACTTCAGTTTATTCATTAATATTTTTAATTTGAAACATTTCTTGTCCGTTTTTTTTGGGGGGGGAGGGTGGGGCGCTTGAGCAATTTGAATTTTTTTTGGGGGGGGGGGACTTAAATACGTTTTTCTAAGCATGGTGAAAATTCGTTTTAAAGATAAGGTTATGTACTTTAGCAAGATTCGGGATTGTACATTTTTGGCCCTTATATATAATGACACATTCTGCATACTGTCTTCATTGTCTTTAAATCGTATAGTGTGGGTAATTAGACAATTATACGATAGCTTTGGGGTGGGTATGGGAGAGGGTTTCCCCTGCCTGGGTAAGAAAACAAATGCATTTTCACATTTAAAAATCTATATTTTTGGCTCAATTTAGTGACAAATTAATCCGAATATTTCGTAATTTTGGCTAATTTGACAATGTTTGGGGAGGGTCTAGGGGCGGGATTCCCCATCCCAGGGTAAGAAGAAGATGCATTTTTACCTTCAGATATATTTTTAAAGTATACTATATACTTTTGCAAGATTATGATCATATTATTAGACGTATTTGTTTGGGGCATATATTTTCATTTGTCAGAATATCTGATTAATGCCCGATTATTTTTATATTTAGACTAATGCTGATGGGGGAGTAGCCAATTCTTACGTGGGAAGGGCGCGAGAGGGATCACCCTCTGTGCAGATAGTGGTCATGAAGTGGCTTTGCGAAAAATTATTAGCATATAATAATATTACTGCAATTTTGCGCGCGGAGCGCGCCGAAAATTTTGACTTTTTTTACTTTTGCCGTCTCCAAAAAATTGGCAAATCGAAAAATTCTTAAAAAACCTAATGCAAGAATAATTATGTTTAAAAAGTAGCGCAAGGCACTACAAAACCATTAAACGTACACAATATCCAATTTTGCATTGCTAGCCTATACATTGTTATTTTGCGCGCGGAGCGCGCCGAAAATTTTGACATTTTACTACCATGCCAATGAAAATATTGGGGCATTCATATTGTTTTGTCCCCCTCCCCTCAAAACCTGACAAATTGAAAAATTATGTTTAAAATACAAAGCAAGCGCTACAAATCTTTTAAATCTAAACAATATTCAATTTTGCTGCGCGCTTTGCTCGAGCCTACTTTGTAATTTGCGCGCCGAAAATTATGACATTTTATTACCACGCCAATAAAAATATTGCGGCAAACATATTGTCCCCCCCTCCAAAAAAAAGTGACAAATTGGAAAAAAAAAATGTTTAACAAACAGTGCGAGGCGCTACAAACTGACAAAATGTTCAATTTTTGACGCACTTTGCGAAAAATTCCTAGTACATGTATTACTGCAAATTTGCGCGCGGAGCGCGCCGAAAATTTTGACTTTTCTTGCTTCTGCCTCTCACCCCCCCCCCCCCCCCAATGACAAATTGAAAAATTCTTACAACGTAATGCAAGTATATGTTTAAAAACTAGCGGAAGGCACTACAAAACCATTAAACTATTACGCAATATTAAAGTTTGCGGCGCTTGCGCGAAAAAGAGCTATCCTATATTGCAATTTTGCGCGCGGAGCGCGCCGAAAATTTTGACATTTTATTACCAGGCCAATGAAAATATTGGGACAATTTGATACGGAAAAATAAACTGTAGTGTGTGAAGAAAAACAACCACTAATTAAAATTTTGATAGTTATGCACACATGTATTCGTAAATTCGTGGGGGGACATTTGATATTGTGTTCCTCACCTTCAAATTCGTGGGGGGGGGGAACATGTCCCCCTGTCCCCCCTGGATTTGCGCCCCTGGCTTGGCAGAGTCGTCGATTCTGAGGCAAGGGGGCAGTTGCCCCTCGCTCTTGTATGGGAGTACGCGCGTTTTCCTCTCTCCCCAATAACAATTTTGAAAATTTGAAAAAGTCAGAAAATGTAATGCAAGAATATGTATAAAAAGCAGTGCAAGGCACTACAAAACCATAAGACCTAACATAGAAATACTAATAAACATACAGAGTTTTTATTTTGCTGGCAAAGTGTTATATTTCAATTTTCATTTTTTTTCTTACTTTTGGCTCCCAATCCAAAAACCGGATCGGCACCCCTGGTGCTTACTACTAAAAATCAAGCATAGCATAATGTTCGCAGTGGTTGGTAAACTGCTACACTTCAAAGATTTTATTTTTTCCCAAAAAAATGCTCTCTATTTGCGCTCACTCAGTAAATCTGCCCTACACTTTCACTCGTATGTGCCAAAAATACCTATCACGAAGATCGAATGAAATAATTGTCTAGAGATTACTGCCCATATTATTGTTCACAGCTACCACCACGAATCCAGTCTCTATCTTCCTCTCTCTAGCATAGGCGCCGGAAGTGGGGGGAGGGGCAGGGGCGGTCGCCCCACTGTCTAAAAAGTGTGGGGGGCAAAATGCATTTTTACCCCCCATGCCCCCTACCCCCAAAAAGCCCCCCCCCCCCCACCAAAAAGGGGGGGAAGAAGAGTGTGAAAGAGAAATAGAAAAAAATATGAGCTAAGACTTGTTAATTCTAACGTGTAAAGGCTAATTTATATACACCATTTTAATTTTTCGCTGCGCGCTTCGCGCGCGAACTTTCTCAGTTTGCGTTTAACAGTTTTAGTTTTCCGAGGGCTAAGGCTTGAAGAAAATCGAGTGATTCGAGTCAATATCAAAATGTTAGCATAAATATAATATGTTGCGTGTAATAGCAATTTCAGTACACAGGAGTCGCAGGAGTCAGTGGAGTAGCCAAGGGCCGAGCGGGTGATGCCCCTCGTTGATCGCCAAATAAAAGCGGAAATCAAAGTTAAAAAAACTTGAAATCAAAATGAAAAAAGGAAGGTATACGGTTAGCAAACAGGTCAATAGGATACATGATATACACCTCTATCCCATGTTATGGAGATGACAATACTGTTTTTGCCCCCCCCCCAAAAAAAAAGCCCCCTCCAAAAAAATCCCCCCCTAAAAAAAATGGACAAGAGTGGGAAAGACAACTAAAAGATCTAAGACTTAAATAAACTGTTCAACGACTAACTGTATACCCATTTTAATTTTTGATGCGCGCTTCATCGCGAACAGATTATCTCAACTTTCGTTCAACGGTTGTAACTTTTCGAGGGCTAAGGCTATATTGCCATTGCAATAGCAACAGGAGTCACAGGAGTCAGTGGAGTAGCAAATTAGGGCCAAGGGGGGTGATGCCCCCTCTTGATCGCCAAGTTAACAAAAGAATTAAAAATAAAAAGAAAAATATACAATACAATATACCTCTACACCATGTTGTGGAGATGACAATGCTAACTTTTGTTCCCCCTCCCCATACATGCCCCCCATACATGCCCCCGCCGAACAAAGTGGGGGAAGAAGAGTGGGAAAGATATAATAAATTCTTGAGCTAAGACGTGTTAATTCTAACGTTCAAGGACTAATTTATATGTCAATTTATGTTTTCGCTGCGCGCTACGCGCGCGAACTGATTATCTCAATTTGCATTTAACGGTTGTAGCTTTCTGAGGGCTAATAGTAGGGCGGATAATGGAAAAATCGTGCAAATTGTGATACAAGCACCAAATTTGGCATGAGGGTTTCTAAGGGTCTACTAAGCAAATAAATCTATCCGACGTGCCATTTGAAAATCCAAGATGGCGGTCATTTTCCAAGATCCTTTCAGAGCCTATTTTCCTATAGAAAACCATGTACTTATCCAAATTATATGATCTTAGTGTCCATTTATATGTTTTACAGGTTGCTGAATTCATTTTTGCAGATTTCAATAGCCTTATTGTACCATAAACGGCCAAAAAGTACATGACAGCCATTTTCCAAGATGGCCGCCAAAATAGCTTCTGGAGCCTATTTTCCTATAGGAAACCATGTACTTATCCAAATTATATGATCTTGGTGTCCATTTATATGTTTCACAGGTTGCTGAATTCATTTTTGCAGCTTTCAATAGCCTAATTGTACCATAAATGGCCAAAAACGTATATGACGGCCATTTTCCAAGATAGCCGCCAAAATAGCTTTTAGAAAACCATGTACTTATCCAAATCATATGATCTTAGTGTTGATTTGTATGTTTTACAGGTTACTGAATTCATTTTTTCTTTTTGCAGGTTTCAATAGCCTTATTGTACCATAAATGGCCAAAAACATATATGGCTGCCATTTTCCAAAATGGCCGCCGAAATGGGCTTTGGGGCCTATTTTCCTACAGAAAACCATCAACTTATCCAGATCATATGACCTTGTTGTTTATTTGTTTGTTTTACACGTTGCTGAATTCATTTTTTCGTAACTTTCAATAGCCTTATCACACAATAAATGACAGAAAATGTATATTTTGGATAAAATGATTAAAAAACACATCAGTTTTACAGTAACAACGTTTAATGAGCCCTTTTAATCAGGTGAACATACCCTTACTACTCAAAAGTATTGCAACATGCACTATAACGCATGCATTTTGAGTTGAAGAGGTCTTTCTGTATTTATGTCCTCATAAAGTTTATTATTGAAAACTAACAAATGAATTGGAAAGACGTTGATGAATATAATTTCTCCTTTCTTCGCCAAGGCGGAGAGATTATCAAATGCAGGCGCACCCACGATAGAGGGGCTGGAACATAAGAATTTGACATTTTTCGCCTCCCTATAGGGTGGGGTGTTAATTCACACTAGCATCGTAATTCGATTTCATATTTGTCATCAAACGGTTTTGATGGTTTGGAAAGCTTTCTGCAAACAAAAAATGTCAATATGTTCCTTTGAAGCTGTCTCAGAAAGAAGACATCATGCCGCGAAGAAGAGAGCGCCTACTATCTTCATTAGACAGTGATATAGGAGAATAAGGCTACTATTTCACGATGATGGTCTTCTCTCCACATTATTGTATCCAATGTACTGAAAAGTTGCATGACAGTAAATTTTAGGATGTTTACAACAGTAAACTGACGTTAGAATTCAGAAAGAATTAGAAATTATAACTTGAAGAGGTCTTGTCTAAAATGTGTGGCGTATCCTCCTTACCACTGTCTTATGAAGATAGCAGGCGATTTCTTCTTCACAGCGTGGTGTCATCTTTCTGAGACAGCTTCAAAGGAACATTTGTAAACAGTCTTTCCAAACCATCAAAACCGTTTGACGGCAAATATAAAGTCGAATTACGATTCTAGTGTGAATTAACACCCCACCCCTATAGGAAGGCGATTTTTTTTTTTATGTTCCAGCCCCTCTGTCGTGGGTGAGCCTGCATATCATCATCTCTCCGCCCTAGAGAAAAAAGGAAAAATTATATTCATTGATTTCTTTTCAAATAAATTGTTATTTTACAATAATAAACTTCATTAGGACATCATTACGGAAAAACCCCTCCAACTCAAAATTCATGCGTAATAGTGTAGGTTGCAATACTTTTGAGTAGGGAGGGTAAAGGCTACGTAACTCTTTCAACTTGACCATTCTGGACGCCAACAAACATAATACTGAACTTGAGAAATAAATGATATCACTCTAAAACATAAACACTTAAACACTGAAAGAATGCAGTTAGTACGTTGGAGTCTATGCTGAGATATCTCTACTTGGGATCTATGATAAAGAGCACTTCAATTTTATAATTCTGCAAGAGAACATTGTACACTGATAACATATAAATACATATAGTTTCTTTCTGAGTAGAAACTAGGACACAATTGATCCATTATACTATGCCTGTAATATCTAAGTCTTGGGTCCATGTAATATGTGAGTTGTCAATCAGTAGCCTAAAGGTTAATGCACCTTGTAAAAAATGTCCTCCACATCTGAAACTTTTAACTCTAATACTACCAGGGCCACTGCGTTGCATTTATTTTGCATTCGCAAACAGTGGTTTATTGGCTGTTATGACTGGTGTTAGATCTGGATTTAAGAAAGCAAATGTATTAAAAATCTTACATAGTATGTTAAATGGTTGGAACAGAGTGAGCCTGGTCCCTGATTACATGTAGCAGTAATGCAATGCTCAAAAAGTTGTCTTCTCTTTTGTGTGTTGCATGATAGGGTACTCAGACTATCATCTACACACGGACACCTCTTCCTGCCAGGTATACTCTTTGTTCATGTGCGACTGGATTGAGCGGGTTGCCGATTATATTTAACAAGAGACAACTGGAGAAGCGGAGCTTTCAGTAATGAACTCTGGTTTGACATTGGCACAAATACTTCACTTAGTTCAGGACTTCTTTACCCTGGAATCTCCCCTAATTTTGATTGCCCCTCATTCCTCATCTGGTCTTAATAACATTTTGTTTCACACTGGTGGGCAGATAATCATACAAGTTGCTGATTCCATTCTCATGGAGTATATCAATGAGCTTTCTCTCCCTTGTTTTGGCAAATACAGACAACCCTTCAGACATAGCAAATGACGTTCTTGGCACTTGGGATGCCCATGGACTTGGCATTCTTGCCTTGTCTTTGCCAAAATCAGTTGTACTGTAGTAACAGGGTCACAGCAAGATCTGACTTGGATACACCATGCTGTAGTTGTGACTTATATCTGTTCCATGGCAAGGAACTGAAGAGGTGATGGTGATACAGCATCTTCTGGACATCCATCATGGAATATGACATATGTTCCTGGGCTGGCACATCTACAGCACTCAGTTTGCCAAGCAACTTCCCATCATTGAGCAGCTTTGTATATTGATTCTCTTGCCCGTTTTCATGGATCATAGCCTCTATAATTAATCAACGTCATAAAGAATATAATAATAATAATAATAATAATAATAATAATAATAATGATAATAATAATAATAATAATAATAATAATAATAATAATAATAATAATAATAATAATAATAATCCATATTTTATTCGAAATAGACAGACATCACAAATAGAAATCTTCCGAAAATATAAAGATGGGGAATTTCCAAAGGATTTGAGTAGATTTATCTCCATTGTTTTTCTCAAGAAATCAAACGATGTTGACTAACGTGACTGTGGACATCACTGAACGATCTGTTGCATATAGGTCATGTTACAAGTATAATTCTTCGGGTTCTTCTGCTGAGAGCGAGACAAAGAAAACACTTGAACTTGAACCAGAAAAGCTCAGCTTTGTAAAAGACGCTGGAGCCAAGAATGCTCATGTTGGAGGATACAATATCACAAACATTAGATGTGCTGATGACGCAGTGCTTTTTGGAAGATACAAGAGAGATTAATCTTTAGAGGTCTCTTGAGGTACTGGTTGTGGAAAGTGAGAGAAATGGTTAAGTATCAACAGCAGAGAGATAATGATTTCAATGATTTCTTTGTCATTATTATTATTATTGTTATCATCATCATCATAGTCATCATTATCGTCATCTTCATTAAAATTTATATTAATACAGATTAAAACGTTACAGATACTTGCCCATGAAATACATTTTACAGGCTGCAGCACACTATTCACATGAAGAGTAGACCTCATCCCAATCTTTTTGAGTGTTTCTTTTTTATTGCTGTTTTAAGAAATATGTCATTGATTTGTTTCAGTGTACATTGTTGTTTTCATTCATGATTATAAAATTGAAGTGCAAATGTAGCTTAATACTGTATGTTCACTTGAAATATTATATTTTACATGGTGCATTAATCTGTTGACTGAAGACTGATTAAACTTGTGACAGGGCGCATTTACTGTAAATCTCAACCGGAAATATGTCAGGCATCTACTCCAATGGATAAGTGCGTCTTTTTAGTTTTCAGGTATTTTAATGCTTTTTGTCCAGAATCATAGAGTTAAAAGAGTTGAATGTAGTTGATACCCAATGTCCAAATAAACACCAAGATCATATGATTTGGATAAGTACACGGTTTTCTGTAAGAACTAGGCTCCAAATGCTCATTTTGGCAGCCATAATGGAAAATGGAGGCCATATATTTGTTTGGTCATTAATGGTACGATAAGGCTATTGAAAGCTGCAAAGATCGTACTTCATCAACCTGTGAAACATGTACATCAAGATCATATGACTTGAATAAGTACATGGCATTCTATTTTAAAATAAGGCTTTAAAAGCTCATCTTGGCAGCCATCTTGGAACATGGCTGTCATATATGTTTTTGGCCATTTATGGTACAATAAGGCTATTGAAACCTACAAAAATGAATTCAGCAACCTGTAAAACATATAAATAGACACCAAGATCATATAATTTGGATAAGTACATGCTTTTCTATAGGAAAATAGGCTCCGAAAGTTCGTTCTGGCGGCCATCTTGGAAAATGGCTGCCATATATGTTTTTGGCCATTTATGGCACAATAAGGCTATTGAAAGCTGCAAAATTGAATTCAGCAACCTATAAAACATATAAATAGACACCAGGATCATATAATTTCAATAAGTACATGCTTTTCTATAGGAAAATAGGCTCCAAGAGCTTGGCGGCCATCTTGGAAAATGGCCGTCATATACGTTTTTGGCCATTTATGGTACAATAAGGCTATTGAAAGCTGCAAAAATGAATTCAGCAACCCGTAAAACATACAAATGGACACTAAGATCATATAATTTGGATAAGTACATTGGTTTTCTTAGGATAGGCTTCAAGCTTTTTGGTGGATCATCTCTGGAAAATTTGGCCGCCATCTGTGATTTTCAAAATGGCACGTCGAGTAGCATTTGCTGTAGTAGACCTAGAAATCCCGTGCCGAATTTGGTGCTGGTATCACAATTTGCACAATTCTGCCCAGAAAGCGCTCTTATCTGCTCTACTATAAGGAAATATTGCTATTGCAATGTCAACTTCAATTCACAGGAGTCAGTGGCGTCCACTATATTGGTACATTAAACATTTCTCGATACAGTAGACCCGACGAAATTTCATGCGCACGTAAAAAAATAAATAAAATTAACTAGTTGATTTGATTTGATTTGTTTTATTTCGTATTTCAACAATAAAATACATGAATATACATTCATTACAAGATAATCAGAAATGATATAAAGTAACGTATACAACTTGAACGTCCACATAGTGTTTGTTAATTAAAATGATAATACCTATTTATATATATAACCACAAAGTATCATAAATTGAAATACGAGGGGGCCTACTAAGAAGCTATGCTTGTACAACTTGTAGACCCCGTTACTTAATTAAAATAAACTGGTTGAATTTTATGTTTTAATGTGTATAAAGCATCAAGGTGTAAGTTGAATCTAGGAGGACGGATAAGGCACGAACATGACGAAGCGAAACAGAAGGGTGTGCAGTGAAAATGTAATAAGCCGAAGAGAAAGAAAGAAAGAAAGAGAAAAAAACAGCAAAGTTAAAACCAATAATGCATCGTCATTGCAAGGTTTCTGGCGTACCAATGAGGAACCTAAATATAGAAATAAATATAAAAACGTCTTGGTTGAATGTTCTTCTAATTTGTGGTTAGCAGAATAAAGTATCCCCGTTGTACAATGACTATACCGTGCAGTTCTTGAAAATGAAAGTAGGTGGGATTGTAACTTAGGTCGTGGTTTGTAGGTAGACTTAATTCTTTTTACAAACTAACTCGTGACTACAAACTTGCAATGGCTGTGAACAAATTGGGGGAAACTTTATGAATTGTTAGGACCAGAAGGCCAGTGAAAATTAATAAAAATTAAAAAAAAACATTTACGTTACTTATCAATTACAAGACGGACAAAATTCGGATCTTGGGCAATTTCACCGAATGACGCAGCAAATGACAGCAAAAAAAAAAAATATGAATAACAAACAATTCTTATTTTCTCGGAACAAAGGTGCACCAAATGGTGCGTTTGAAGACTTAAAATTTAAACATTTCCTGAACTGTGGGAGGGTTTTGCTCCAATTACGCCACAGGCTAATTATTCAACTAGAAAATCAGCAAATTGATTTGGAAACGTAATTTTGTGGTAAAACTATTATGCATGTGCCCCATGCCCTTTGTGGCATTACAGCATGTAAAGTGCATTTTGTTTTTGCTCCCCCAATTGACTATGTGTTCCCAAGGCCTTGCACCGCCCCCCCCCCAAAAAAAAAATAAATAAATAAACATATGCTTAGAATTATGCCCTCAGTGAAAACACGTTCCGCCGGCTTTGTAATTGCCCCCAGAAAGGGTTGCATATCATTGCTTTACTTACCTTTCGGGTTTCCGCGTTCTTCCGAAATTGCATTTAGTGGTCCCAGGAGCTGCGACATAAAAGAGCAAACCTCAAGCCACAAACTTTTTTGACAACGCAGAGATCGTAATGGCCAATGGGCAAATATACAACATCCATGCAAAATGACGCTGATAAAGTGATTCGCAAATGTGGTTTCCTGTTTAATAAACGATGGGCATTGTTCCCGTTCATTCATTCCAGTATTGCCATAAAATCTTTTCAGTCCTACAGTCCTGATTTTTCGTTCTCGATTAAAGCAACCACATAGGTTGAGTAACTCACAGTCACTGCCATACCACAAGTATGATTTTAACTGAGCACATCCAAGTGCAATACACCCATAGAGTTAGATACTTTACAACACTAGAGGGCGTACTCAATAAAATCAATGTGTATGTTTTTTTTGTTGTTTTTTGGGGTGTTTTTTTTAATATTGGAAAAGTCTTTATTCAGTACCTTTCATTTATTAAATGATTAACTTTGGTTTTTGTAGTAGTGTAGTGTGGCTGGCGGAGGTCGCTGGCGTGTGTTCTACAGGCGTGGGTGCTGGCAGTGTTTTGTCTGTGACTTGGGGACCATTGTCATGACTTCATGTGAAGTATGCTGACGGT
>JZLH01S0041033.1:5723-17540 GCA_001188425.1 Eucidaris tribuloides
TGTTGCTGTTACTCATGTTACCCCCACAAGTATCACAAGTATTACACAGCACATACAGACAACAGCATTTGGCCTGGCTATTGGGGTCGGATTTTCAACACATAAACAAACAACCATGTTACTAAATGCCTCTCTTGGATTTACAGCAACTTGGCAACAAGCACACAAAGCGTTAACTGAAACCAAGACAGGCGAATGTTATATTTCTTACATGTTTATTACATTCCTGTATTGATGGCATATTGATATATGGGATAGCAACATGATGAACAAAAGTTTTGAGGAAATGCTTGGAAAAGATAGGGGATAGCGATATGCTTGGCTGAATGAGGCTCGCGTGGGTGCATGAAGTTGTGCTACACTGCTATGAGAGAAAGGGATGTGACGAGCCGGCCTACAATGTAGATTTAATAGAAAGAAAACACGGGGATTACGCTTGCCTAGGAAAACTCTCTTCAATTGTCAGAATATGATCTATCTTTCCTGTTGTACGCATGCAAATCACTTCGCACTTTTCGTGCAACTCAAATAGTTGGCTTAAACTGAAAATGCCGGAAAAAAAAATCAAGATAAATACATTTAAACTAGCAAATATGTCTGGTGCAAAGAATTTTTACAAGACTAGACATTGTTGTTACTCGTTCGTTGTTGCAGAAAACATAAACGGAAGCCAACTGGCCATAATTTGAACCGTCTTCAACACGTATCTAACGTATCAATCAAATGATTCATAAATGTCGTAAAAATGAAACATATCAAGAATCAAAACAAACAGTAGCAGCTGGTTGAAGAAAAATATCAACAGAGAAAAAAAAAAACATATAGAGAAATGTAATTATTTACTTATATTACATGAATAAATTTGTTTTCAATATAAGATTTATTACTATATAATAGATATATAATATATATGAGTAATAATAAAAAAATTAAATATAATAATAGCATAATATGTGAAAATTTTGGTGTGAACACACAAATATTACACATTGTTATTAATAAAGAACATATAGACAAATAAGAATAATTGAATTGAATGTTGAACTGTTTGTGCATGTTTTATAATTATATTGCATATTGTTATTTCTAATGGATATCTTTTCTGCAGTATCTTAATGTACTTTAGTTCCTGTATGATTTCATGTCAAAATAATTTAGAAATAACAAAGGCTTATACAATGTATGTCAGAGCTTACATTATGTGAAATCTGTGCTATTTTATATCATATCCCGATGATCTTACACTAAAAACCTCCACCTCGTGAGCCATATGCCCTGTCTAACGCTGGCACGAGTAATCTTTGGACAGACCTCCATCAGGCTGGCCTGAAGAACTGGTCATGCGGTCATCAAGCGTCCACTTCGGGTCAAGATGCTCAAGTGTACGAAGAAGAACGAGGAGTAGAGATCAGTGGTGAGACCGACCAGAAGGCATCACCCTGCCATCGTGTGCTTGAACAGACGCAGCTGTCGTTAAGAAAATGGACAAGCAATATATTGTTGTAAAACATTGCAATTATTGCTGTTAGGTCAATTACTTCACACCAAATTCTGACAGTATGTTACACCCAATTTCTGCTCAAGCTGCCACTGGCTTCCAGTTAAACACAGGATTGTCTTTAAATATTTCCTTACCGCTGGTTGTCATGTAATTGCTCTGGCCATATCTAATACTGAATTGTTCAAACTGCATCAAACCCAATGCGCCTCTCGTTCCAGTACAAAAGTTTTTCATCTGAAAGCTTGTTTCAAGTAGATCATGGGTAGAAATTTTTATTCTGCCAGACCACGTTTGAGAACATATCTTAGACAGAACGACAATAAAATTGACTACCTCCTAGCCGTGGGGGGGGGGGCCTGGAGGCCCCCCCCCTCCCTCCACGTTTGCGCAATATGTTCACAACGCGAAAAGCTCTTGCCACATGTTTCATACTTTCCTCCGCAGTCTCCCATATCTTTTAAAAGCCTAACATTTGCGACGCCCATGTACGTGGCTTCGCAAGATACGCATGAATTTTGTACATGCATGTCACACAAAAAATTGCCTCAAAACATTGATTTGATGTACAATTCAATATCATAATTTGTGTTCCTCAGCCAAATAGAATAAATGTATCGAATATTTTGCTTTTACTGATCACAAATTACTTCACTTTTATGCTTTTATGTTCGCATAAGTATCGTGACAAATTTCATCAAAAAAATAATGAAAAACAAAAGGTAAAAAAACAAACAATAGCATAAGGAAATGCGAAAAACAATAAAAAAGAATTTGACCTGATAGACGCAATTTTTCAAGTAATTTCGCTAAGAACAACAAAAGGTTACTACACGAAAACTAGCACATGGTAGCTTTATTTAGTGAG
The DNA here is from genome assembly GCA_001188425.1 of Eucidaris tribuloides. Classification (NCBI taxonomy): domain Eukaryota; kingdom Metazoa; phylum Echinodermata; class Echinoidea; order Cidaroida; family Cidaridae; genus Eucidaris; species Eucidaris tribuloides. The sequence continues at coordinate 8,090 of JZLH01S0041033.1, forward strand.
TTAGACACAAGTATGATTTCACATATTAAGTATGTAGTAATGAGCCATAGTTAACTAAGAAACAATTTCATGAAAGAATAAACTATGCAATTTTGTAATAGGTTCATGGGACGTGCTGCATTTTCGTTCCAATCGCGCTGTTTTTTTTTTTTTTTTTTTTTTTCCCCCCCCGCCGCCATATGATCTCCTAAAATTACCCCGCCCTAGTTAGGGTTAAGTCTAACTGAAACTCACCTCATGAATAACTATATTTTAACCATGATTATCACTATTTATTTCTCTTGCAAAATCGTTACGTTCTTCTGTGTAAGTTCATGTAACTGCGCAATGACCCACCTTACGTTAATAGGTGGATGTAGTGCATTATAAAATGTATATTTATGTAAACATCAGACACATGTCAGTTTATTCTTGTAATCTATGAACAAATTTCAGGTAGCACAAGTGTTCACATTAGTCTTAGGCCACTTAATGATTCTTTTGAAGTGCATTTGTTGCAGGCCTTTACTGCTAACTTATATCAAAGAGACCTTGATAATCATAATTGGCAATTCCACCGGTCAGTCGCATTAGCACTTTATTTCAGTCTGTAACTTTGTGGTATCAGGCTTACAATAATGAGTCTTTCTCTCAAGTTTACAATTAACTTTAACTGACACGCCAAGCTTTAAGTAGACGCTATCAAAAAATGTTGCCAGCGTATGTACTGTGACGCCACAACATGGGTACAATCGCGTCAGTCCAATACACAAAAAGGACAAGGCAAAAAATCCTCTCATACAATCCACTATTTACCAGTTTTATTACTTGCCACCACATGACCTTGACATGAAAGTCTCAAATGAGTTAGTTTAGATTTGGTAAGCGAACTTTTGAAGTATCTTTGCGGATAGAAAAACGCTGGTCAGCTTGCTTACGGTAGTCGGCATTACATTTGTCTTGACTGCGGAGGGTATTTCACCCAGAGGAATCAATTAAATTATCATTATGGCATTTCATGAAATGACAAAGTGTGTCCAGTCTATTTCCCCTTTTTTAAACAAGTCGGCGCCACCCAATTTCTGAGTCAAAAAATATTCAAAAAATTGTGTAATTGTATTTTAGTCGGATCTTTGTTTGCTCCGCCACCACACTCTCTCATGATGTGAGATCTTGGAGCGAATCAACAAAAATGAAAATAATTTTTATTGAAATTGTTGAAAGACTTGGATTATCATGAACATTCATGCAATGTAGGTTAGTGATAGGTCATATCATTAACATGATGAGAGACAGTTATAGTTTTTTGATAAGATGTCCTCATTGTTGAATTGCCCTATATCGATAATCCCATCAATCTAGAGTATATGCGTTTTTCACCCAACTGAAACATTATTTTACAATGCCTATCCACACTTTCTAATGTAAGTGAAATTCTACAAAAATAATGCATCAATTATACTTAATACCATCACCATTTAAGATCACAAAGATATATTAAATACTTGTAGTACATTATCACAGAACAGCTGCCCAGCAAAAACGTCTCTCTCTGACCTTTGAAAGTTTACTTCATGAATAGAAACTTACATTGAAATTATCTGTCACCCACGACGTTTCAATTAGTCGCGTCACTACTGCCATATAAACATATGCCCATAAACACACCAGAATACTGACGCTGAAACAGAGGAAATGAAAAACAGAACAGCTGATGAGTATTTGTTTGATTGATCGTGAATTTTTCTCTTAATTATTTCAATATTCAGTTTAAAAATTTACTTTCAAAAGGGACTCAAGCTGTAATTTGCACATATTGGTGCTTCCATAAAGCAGAATTAAATATAGTTATACCTTTTGCATCGAATTGTATCGTCTTGAAACCAACTTGATATTTGAACATGAACTCAAATCGTTGAAAGAAAACGTGAAACCAAACAATAAAAAATGTCGGTATTGTATAGGTATAGCATGCAGTGAGAACTATCAACCACAAATAATGAACACTTGCCTTATGTTTTTTTTACTCACCTTATTGAGCATGGTGACGAAAAGTGCACCCAAACATGTCACCATACCCACCAATGTATGAAAAGTTCCTGCCAAAGATGGAAACAATCACAATCATACAAATTTGATGTACATTTTGGAAACGATTTTTTTTGTTATTATGTCGTACTAAGCACCCGAAGAACCAAGCCTTCCCTAAATTTTTCCTATATCAGCATCAGAATAACAAATGAGAATAAATTTAACATGAATTAATTTATAAATAAATGAATAACATAAAACACCAAATGCAACAGATACAACAAACAATACATATAAAATTCATAACACCTATAAATTTAACCATGAGACAGTTTGATTTCCAATATCAATACTGTCTGCAGGCACAGACTCTATTTTGCACTATAATTTCACAGCGCCTATGCGCCAAGATAATCTTCGTTACTTAGGGCACGTCCCACATAGACGGGAGCAGGCCATAACACAGGCCTATTGCGGAATAGCGTAGCTCTTGCAGCACAGATTGTTCAGGACCTGATTGGCCCTAGCACGACGGACAAAGGTTTGTGCTGCAAACTAATCAGATACCTTGTCTTAGTCTCCAATGGGCGTATAAATGAATTTCTTTATGCATTCGAGGACTGAAACAATTAAAATTTACTCATTTTTTTCTACATCAGCTATCAAGTACAAAAAACAAAGCATTATATAATTTATGAACTAGCATTTAAAAAAAAAGGTTTGTGTTATGATAAACAAAATAATGAATAAATGAAAAAAATTAGAACTCGTTAATTCATTTGAGGTGTATTTAAGTTGTCGAACTTGATAAATGCAGTGAATGCAGAGATTAAAGATAACAGCGATGAATCTCCCTCCCGCAGGATGAATCGGAGACTGGTCAATTATTTTTTTATTTTTTTTTTTGTTTTGTTTTTTTTTTTCTTTTGGGGTTTTTTTTTTTTTAGTTTTTTTTTTCTCTCTTGTTTTTTTTTTTCTTTTTTTTTATTTTTTTTTTTTTTTTTTTTTTTTGTAGCGTTATCTGGAGGACACAAGGTGACCAAAGTTTACTAACTTATAAGAATGTGTTGAACAGAAAGCAGGAAAATCTTGTTTGCCACCGTTCCTGCAGCATATACAACATGACTCATACCTCTTATCAAAGACATGTCTGTGAAATCTAAAGACCAGTACTTACAGATAATAATGGTAGAATATCTGAATCAGATGTCCATTTATCATTATCTTACACTGGAATTTTTGTCTAAATCAAACGTCTACAGTCACTATAATTCCTACAATAGGAACTGAGTATTAGCCCCTATACTTTCATCAATGTTCTCCTCAATGAGAATAGTAATTGCGATATTTTCATCCCTGAAAATCTGCCATTTATACAAAATAAAGTCTTCGTTTCAAAGGAAGAACGTTGCAATTAGTCTTACAGTGTCTCTGACTCCTAATAGAACGATTTCAACAATCTTTCAATGTTAAAAGAACAAAAATAAACAAAAATCCATGAAGCCAGATAACAATTAAGTTCACTCTGATTCCAATTACTTACTTATTCCCCATACTTTTGTTATTAATAAGAGTAAGAATGTCCATAAAAAGATTCCACTCCCGCTGGCATGCCAACACATACATGTATAAATGGTTCATATCCTTTTGCTCCCATACTACTCTGATCTGCTATCTATTGGTAGATTACATTGATCGAGGGGGATGTGCCTTCTCTGCATTGGGGTTACACTGATTTCAGGGTTTAAAGAAGTGACACGTTATTTTGTAAAGATTTTTTTAGATTTGTTTGTTGAACTCTCATTGCAGCTGCTGAAGTGACGAAATAATTTTCATTTATTCATTGAAGATGACATTAGTTTCATGATCATTCAAAGAATACTATTTGCAATGTATGAGATATTTCACCTCAGACTAGCTACCACTTTATTCGAATGCTAGTAAGGCTGGTTGAGAAAACTGTGTAGACAGACAGAGAAGAGAGATCCATTACTGGTGTCACTCCTGTCTGTGACGCCTAAAAACAATTCTCGGTATCTCAACTACAGTAGCAGTAAGAACACGTTTGTCCACGATAACTTTACTCAATACAAACTTTCTGTTGGCCAGTACATTAACATACGGTGTTGAGAACTGAAAAATCTTGTGCAAACAAACAGTATTTGAAATTGTGAGTTGTTATTACATATACACACCACACAAGCTGTTATTGCTATATGGCAATGGTACATGAAATATTATAAACGCACATTTGTGACACTCTTGGCATTATTTAGCAAAATCATGCAGTTTACAATGTCCTGTAAAATATTTATGGAAGTGAGATATAGTTTGCCGCCCCCAGTGGAGAACTACCTGCAATCTTATCGCATTGTGCATCCATGATTACTGGTTGATGGCATAACGCCCTCGCTCGTATTTGAGATGGTAAAATTGTGCAGATATTCTCAAATATCCTAACACAAGATGTATAATAGGAGTGTCTGCCTAATGCTGGCGCTGTCCACTGACTGAAGCCAAGGTTTCCATCACGGTGAAGCTGATTGCTAACATAGAAGCCCAAGCACAATCGAAGGGAGGAGTCGCAGGTGCCAACATGGGAACTACAGGGGTACGTCTGAAAATGGAAAACATTATAACAAGAGCGTTATAAAAGAGCAGTGTGAAGACACAACAACATGCATAATTTACACAATGGGCGACAACTCTATACTTTTGGTACACAAAGTAATGGGTGGCTTGTTTTTAAGCAGTCACGGCACAAGAAGGTGCTCTGAAATTCAGTTTAAAACAAAATTATACTGAGAATAGTTACTCTAAATGATTGTCTACAAAGATTAAACATAGAAGTGCAAATAAATGACTTCAATTGTCATTTTTAATTTTTAAAAATCTGCCAGTGTCTTGAATAAATTCTGTCCAGTACTTTTTTATGGACTGCATCATTCCATCCACACAGTTACAAACTTTGTTGTTGTTTTTTCCGTGTGGGCCATATGTGCTCCATACAGCCCTGCTCAAGGACACATACTTATTAAGTGCAGTCTAGGTTCCCATGTAGTGAATCACGACGTTGCATCGCATTATGTGAAGAAGTCATGTTTATGCAAATGTAATCTAAAAGAAATAGGACTTATCATAGACCAGTTTTATACTGTATTCAAGTTTAATGAGATGTTTTCTCTCCAATCTGCAGTGCGAGCTATTTCTTTCACCGTTCCTATGAACATCTTCAATACTGAAAATGCTGACTTGCATATATACTTGTTACTATGTCTCGCGCTATCAGGTTGATCTAGAGCAACTTTGTCAAAAGTTAGCCATAAAATTTTGCATACATTATGAAAACTGGCCCATTAAAATGTGCAAGCTGTGTAGATAATGGTCTCTTTTCTGGAGCTTTGTGTAAGCCTTATGAAAAACTTGACAGTTCAACCTGAAAGCTATAAGATGCATATCAGGAATTTGACGAGAGAAGGTATAATTTTTCTGAAGAGAACACAACAAAAGCAATTACTACAGCTAAAATGGCTGAGAATGCCTCACTAGAAGAGTTATCCACTCTTCAAATATGTATGGTATTACAGGGTCATTTGCTTATCTACTAAGAAATGGCTTATAGTCCAATGGGCCGTTTTCATGGCATATTCAAATTCATGCATACCTCTTAAACAAAGGTTGTTCTTGACAACCTAAAAGCTTGTCCAAGGCTTGTCTGACATAGCAACATGTCATTGAAAATCATTTAAAAGGAACAGGTTTATGGAATAGCTCATCTCTATCTATTCTTGGGACATCCATATTACAAAAATGGCATATTTACTGTCATATTATTGAACGAAGGTTGTTCCTAACCACCCAACAGTTTACTCTAGGCTTCCACACATTTTACAACTAATGCCGCAACTTGTAAGTTTGATTTTACATATTGAAACGTATTCATCCAGAAGTTTAGAATATTTAGCTTGTTAGTCCAAGAGAAACAAATCCATTCATTTGAATACATTGGTAAAGCTGTCTATTCCACAGGATACTTCCTAGTCTCCTTCCTAGGACCTTGATGATATATGGCACTGGTGGAACTACATGTACCTTGCCTCCCCCCCCCCCCCTTTAATTCTCAAATCACCCAAGTCAGAGTTCAACAAATATTTTCTCAACTTTTTGTGCCAACATGGACATCTTTGCATGTTTCTGACCTTGGCCTATCTTTTCAAAAGTGAAATTTCCCTGGAATCCAGCAGCATATCCCATTGCAGCCAAAACAAGTTTGCCCAGAGGAGGGTGGACATCAAAGAAGAAGATTCCCTTCAGGTAGAAGCTGGTGAAGAGGCCAAAATGTGTCTCATCGAATCTGTTTGAAAAAGAGCAAAGTAAAAATTGTCCAAGGGGATGAGAATCATCAGAGCAACTGGGCTATATTCCACCTAAAGAAGACCCCAAATAAAAAACTTCCAGTGTCTCTACAAAAACATTACTTAATTTAGATGTTTGATTTTACTTTGGATTCACGCATCTTAAAAAAGGCGAGATTTATTTCATTGATATTGTACATACTTCTGACCCAGATGATCCTGGGTAACAGCAAAATGAACAGGGGGGACTAAGTAATGAAATTCTGGATAGGCCTACAATTAGTCTCAATAATGAAGTGTGAATAATCTGTGGTATCTGCAGGAAATTAGCGGTTGAAATCATTTCAATGCTGGACTTATTCAAGGGGAGGTATTTAAGGCTGTGACTGTGACATACGTAGCTCCACCATACATGCCATACCCACGTGTGTGGTTTTACCAGATCTACAGCCATGCACATATGTGACTTAATCCACACTCTCGTGGCCAAGAAAATGTCGCGCCACTGCAGTTTCGCACCCCACACCTGAAATGTGTGTGGTGCGAAACCACAGTAGCACCAAAAATGCTCAACAAGAACCCAGTTCCCACCCCCCCCCCCCAAAAAAAAAAAATGTGCAAGTTCATAATCATTTATCAATTATTCTATACAATTTTTAATTAAATTTTAGACCAATAAATCTGTCCCCTTGCATGCCTTGATGTGTGACTGCTTTTTACATTTTACTTATCCTGTGTTATCAGCCACCCCTGCCCTGTAATTACTGATCAAAAATGTAAAAGATTACCGGTATTTTAACTAGAGAAGTTCGACTGCGCACAGTCGATGGGTATATGCCTCCACCAGCTATGTAGCACCTGAAACTGGCTCATAGTAGGGCCTATGATCAATATCGACTTTCAAGCTACATGTACGAAGTAAACTTGTTGGGTACAGTTCACTGACCTATGACCTTCAACAGATTAAATACCAAATATAACCTTTCAGAAATTTATTGACATCTTATGAAATTGTCTTTTTTTTTTCAGATCTACTCACCAAATAGAATTTAAAATGGAAATTCCTAACTAAAGAAGTTATAAGCAGAAAAAGGACATTTTGGGACAAAGTTCATTGACCTTTGACCCTTGAACTTGACCTTTGACCTCTGTGACTCCACCAGAATATCCATCTTATATTTGTACAACTGCCAAATTATATCAACAGTGAGCACTCCTAACTCAAGTTATAGGCAGAAAAAGGGCATTTTGGGACAAAGTTCATTGACCTTTGACCCTTGAACTTGACCTTTGACCTCTGTGACTCCACCAGAATATCTGTCTTTTATTTGTGCACCTAACTGCTAAATTATATCAACAGTGAGCACTCTTATTAACTGAAGTTATAGGCAGAAAATGGCAATTTGGCATAAAGTTCATTGAATTGACCTTTGATGGATTTGTCCCAAAATCTAATCACTTGTCCTTGCCTAGTGGTCCATCCTTGGTCCAGGTTTCATTAAAATCCCTCCAGTAGTACTTGAGTAATATTCTTGTTCACAAGAAAGTGCGGATGCACGGACACATGGACGGACAACCCGAAAACATAATGCCTCCCCTCCGGCTCCCTCACGGGGCCAGGCGGAGGCATAAAAAACAGCCACACACAAAGTCAAAGCTGCAAACGGCAAAAGGGACAGTAATACAGTATCAATCTTAAATTTGGGCATTTGGTATTTTGGGGGAAATGTACGAGCCTAAGACTTGAGATTTAATTTCTAATCCCTAACTGCTGAGAAGTGTACCTGCACTTCAAATAACGGCAAATAACTAACATTAATCCCTTAGATTTGAGTGAATAGCGGTGAATAGCTGAAAGTGAAAAGTCAGATTTGCCATATTTCATCATTGTCATTTTCTCATTAGTCTATCTGCAGCTAGGATCTGTCTGTCTATTTTATAATCAATCTGAGTTTGACATTTTGATTACCAATATTCTTTTACAATTTGCATTAACATGATTAATGTCACTCAGCTAGTAGTTGACAATACTATACGTACACTACTCCATTTGGTTCCGCCAGTCGCCATAGTCGACTGATAAAGGACAAAATGGTAAGAACAGCGAGAAGAACATTGACATTGAAGTGAATGACCAGGGGAGATGACATGTTGGAACGAACTTCTGTCTCACGACACAGTTTGAGTGGATGTTGGCCCTCTTGTTGTCGAACTTCTTGGTTTACATCCTCTTCCAAATCTGAACCTTCTCTTTCGGCCATTATATTTCTGGTGATAATCTGCTCTTCTTTCGTCTGGGTTCCAAACAACACGGGAAATTGTCTCCAAAGTCAAAGAGATCACTCGAGGACTTGCAGTCACCCGCCACTGCACTGCATGTTCTTGTTAGTCGCCGCGCGCCGCTCCGGCCGGTGTCACCGGATCAGGTGTCCCACCGGATGGGACGACTGCTAGGACACCTGATCCGGATGGGTATCAGGACCACATGACTCTAACGGCACCCCATCTTGCTCCAAATACGGACCAGCTGCCGCACAGGCGGATCAAAGGTCCTATGCGATAAGTGCTCGCGCTAGTCAGAAACAAAATGGCGTGTTTATCGCGACGACAATCGAAATGTCAGTTTTTCTAAGTTATTTTCAGATTTAGAGGTAATTGTTATATTTCACTTGTGTCATGATGAAGATCTCACTGCAAACTTTCTAGTTATTAGTGCTGTATTATAGATCATACATTCAGATGTTGAAAATTTGCAAACTTGATTCGCGTTGGCTCGGATTGTCGCACAAAAGTAAGTTCATACACTTATACAGTACACTGCAAGTGTACTCACACAGTATAGGCCCCATACATGCCAATGGGTCGTAGTCGTACAGTATGCTCTGTGCATGGACCCTATGCTCTGTGCGTGTAGCACATGCACGGGCGTACGTAGTCTGCTTCACAGACCCCACTTGTCCCCACCCCTGGCCCTGGCTTCAATTGACCCTGGTACCAGCTGAGTTCGGTAGTCTTACTACTAGACATACCAGATTGATTGCGTAAGGAGAAAAGGTGACTAATATCCGTAAAACAGACTTGAATAC
>JZLH01S0041046.1:10373-43004 GCA_001188425.1 Eucidaris tribuloides
ACATCTAACGTTTCCATGGCTCAAAGGGGGGTGTTTTCGGCATAAAAGGGTAGAAATTTTTCGTTAAAAGGGAGTGTTGACTAGTATACGACACATAAATTCATGCACGCCCATTACGCGAAGGGGGGGGGGGGTGTTTGACACTTAAAACACCCCCCCCTCTGCATACGCTTATGCCTAGGCTGTAATCTGGAAAAACTGCGTAAGTCGATTTTGGTCGATTTTCACGTTTAGAGTGTTGTGTGTTTTTAGCTTCCATGGTCAATCATGTGGCAAAAATCAAGTGTAACCTTCTCCTCACCTTGTAATTACTGTGTTATAGGTCTGACTAATTTATACTCAGCCAGAGCACTAAATGTTTATTCATACATACCATGCCAGTTGCAGTATAACTTTCCAAACTTCTATATGCTAGGATGTTTAATATCAAAGTTTGCCAATTTTTTTAAATTGAAGTTCCACAATGTTAGCCCGTGTCTTTAAGCTCATTACCTTGGTAACTTAAAGACTTTGGATAAGATTGGGTCAATACACAGGGCCAGTACCATGGGGGACAGGGGTAGTCGTCCCCCTTATTTTTTCCAACGTACTGAAAATGACTGTGATTTTAGTGTATTTCGAAAATTTCACCCTCCTAAGATTTTTACTGAGCCACATTTCTGCTGTTGATTTGGCCGCAAATTTGGGCTTGAGAAATGTTTTTTGGCCGCGAAATTCCCCCCCCCCAAGATTTGACCCTGGCGTCGCCACTGTTAATACAGATAATTAGGAGGCATTTCAAATAAATTGAATTAGACTGGGTGTGCCGTGGCATAATCATCGGTTGTGCGCAGTTGAACGGCTGGAATTATGAGTTAGGAGGTGTGTTTCCAGTGGATCGGTAATTATTGGTGGATTAGTAGTTGGTAACAAGTGATTTTCATCCAATAATACAATTGTCAAATCAGATTCGCCTTGAAATGGCTGGGTGATGCGAACAATAATACCAATTTCGTATTTGAGTTTGAGTTTGAGTTTATTTTTTCCACTTTTATCATATAAATTATACAAACAAAAACACATAAGATACCGTATAAATGTATACATACATCATACAATTCTGATGTATTGAAACAATAATGCAATTATTTCCATTTCTACAAATTATTACATACGAGTGTTACACATGAGCAAAAATATTTCATCACAATCATAATTGTTAATATACATATATTTTTATAAGAAATGCTGAATGTATGTATAATTACATAAATTCATTACTAAGAACAGCAAAAACAATAAGGTACAAAATATACAGACAAAACTGGTGGAACCTAAATTAAAAACACGCTTGTATTACATAGGTCCCATAAGGACCTATGTATTTTGTCAACCAGTTTGACAACTTTTACGAACAAGGTGTTCACCAAACTTGCCGATACGGCAGTATTTTAAAGCCCAAGTTTAGTTTTGGGGATTATTTTTTATTTGAAAGCTTTATGCCCAAAGGTCATATCACACCAATAACAGATCCTGAATGTATTTCGTTTTTTCATGATTAATTAATAAAAAATCCCGGGGGGGACCCCCAAAATTTTCGACTATATTTTACATTATAGCATCCAAACGGTTAATATGTTATCTGAGTTATACCTCATCCGAAAAAGCAGAGTCCAGTCTTTCTGATGAGGTATAACTCATATACCCTTAACACCTTATTAACCCTTTGGATGCTATAATGTGAAATATAGTCGAAAATCTCGGGGGTACCGAAAAATCTCGGGGACCCCCCCCCCCCCGAAATTTTTCATTACTTAATTAAAAAAAAACGAAAGGCATTCAGAACCTGTTATTGATGTGATATGACCTTTTTGGGCGTAAAGCTTTCAAATAACAGAAACTAAACTTAGGCTTTAAAGTAATAGGCTAGCATTGTGGCGCTTCAATGTAAACAAAAATGTCAAACGTCATACTTAGATATCTGAGCTACATAGCAGTGTTTTAAAGGACAAATAAACACCCTAGAATACAAAAGTTTGGATAGTTATGCTACCACTGGCAAGATATATATACAATTTACACTCCAGTGAAGGATAAAACAGCCTAGATCTGCTCATGGTAAGTCTATGGGAGGAAATGGTTAGGTTAATCCGGTTAATTTGAGTGCTTGTAGATTTTCACTTTTTTAAAGCACTAAATTATCATTTTGAAATACACATTTTTAGGGATTCATTTTTAAACCTTACCAAAGACACTTAGAGCATGGAGGATTATGTAGCTCACATTTTTTTTAACTGTGGTTATTGTTAGCCTGTGGATTTAAATATCTGGCTTACATGCAAATTCTTCCTGAGCCTTCAAGAGCTGTACCTGTGGTATGAATGTTATGGTCCTATCTTCAAACTATTGGAAGTTATAACGAGTAAAGTAAAATTGTTGACAATACCGACTACGCTGAAAGCGCCAAGTATAATGACAAAGGCGAGACATGAACGGGAATTTATTTTGTTTACACAAATATTGCTTTATACATTATAACACATGAAATACATGGAAAACAATATGAAACATCTCAATTAAATCATTTAATACACATGCACATGTATACAACGATAACAGATGATTTCAGCGACTAAATACACACACACGTATTTATTTATTTATTTATTCATTTATATATTCATTACTTTATTAATTAATTGATTGATTGATTGATTGATTGATTGATTGATTGATTGATTGATTGATTGATTGATTGATTGATTGATTGATTGATTCATTCATTCATTCATTCATTCATGTATTTATTTATTTATGTTATAAATAACATCCCTATTGAGCTATATGGTCATACAGAATGCTCTGAATTAACTCGTTTTAGAATGATGCTGTTGACTCTTGCCTTTAGAGGTAATGACATTAACATTTTATTCCGATAATAGAAACAACCTTTTTCTTTACACAGTATAGCAATTATTGTTATATAGAGTTTATTTTATGATTTTAGAAGACAAAGATAAATTTTGTTTTGTGGAGATAAAGACAACCTTTATGAAGATTTCTAGAATATCCAGAAAACAAACTAATTCCTTACCTTTAAGGTTTCTTGGAAGTCTAAGAAACCTTCCTTTCTGATCTCTTCAGGGGTAGACATTGCGACTTCCAGAACTTATAGGTGCACTTGATCAGAGTAACATTTCACTAATAGTCACAAGTACACCAACGTGAGTGAACGTCACGATCCAGGTTCCAGTTGACTGACTCACGGTCCGATGCATTTTGTCGTGTACGTCGTTGCTGTGGGTGTTTGTATAAATATGACAGTTTGAAAGTCCCCATTGCTATTCAATTGTATATGTGTATGTTGCCCGAAATAACATTCTCATTTTCACAATGTGAAAATTATATTAAGCAGTACTAGAATTTAGTTACGAAAGACCGAAAATAGACGCTTTATGACCGATTGAAAAATATTCGTGCGAAAGTAATCAACATGTTCTAGTCTATATAGCCTCTATTCTATTGGGTCATTTTTAATGGGACTCATGTATGAAGTTTGTTATGATTAAATTAAGATACATCCATTACTGGCACTTCAGAATGCGCTATAACAAATATGTGCCCCCAGACCCAACTCAAATATATATCAGAAAATGTTCAGAGCTCTGCGCAGTAGTTGTGTATAAGCACCATCAATACAAGCTTCAATTTTCTTAGTGACTATTCATGTTTATTACCGATACAGCAAGATTGATTCCACACAGGCTCTAAATATTCCAATTTTTAAGGCACGATCAAGATCAGATGTCAAGACCTTGTGAAGCTAATTGTATGCCCTCCATGCCTAGGTCTTCCTTAACTTGAAGGTTTGGAAGGAATCATGTACGTAGGACCAGAGGTAATTAAATTGTCCAACAAATTTCTAAATTTGTCACATCTCTTGTCTTGACATTGGATGACAGGTAACAATTTTAAAGTATAATTTTCGTTTTCCCTTTATTTAGATGAAGGCCGGCTTGGTTTGATGCTGCTTCAACACTATGAAGGAGGGATTCTGTTTTGTGGATTTATGTGCTAAGAGAGCTATGTCATCAGCAAAGTCAAGGTTGTGGAGTCTAATTTCAGGGTGTCGCATAATTTTCCCAAGTTCAATGTGTTCCAAGTAATTATAAACACAACAAAAAAAGTAACTACCCCCTTTTTCAAAATACCATAACTTTTTAAAGAAAGTGTTTTGAGCAAAATAATTTGGCAGGGGTGTTTTTTGCATTGATTGACTAACTTCTGTGGGAAAATGTGGTTGATCGGTCAAGTCATGCATGAGTGAGCATATATTAAAGGCAAAAAGTCACTTTTCAAAAGTCACAAGGGTCATTTTGGGGGATTTGTGATACAGGATTTTGACAAATTCTGTTTCTGGTGAATGATTTAGCGCTATTTATGTTATTCGTCTATTGTTTGACCCCCTTACACCTCTTTTGACACTTTTCGCATTTTTTTGCGCTTCAGTGAGCTCAATTTAACAATTTCCATCCATCCTCAATTTTTAAACTGTAAGATCCATTAAGTTTAATGAAAAAATGAAATCCTTTATTTTTCAGCAAATTGTATCTTAATATCTTAACCATGTCATGGTTGAGTGAGTACACTCTTTAAATAAAGCAAAAAAATACCATTGTTTACCTTTAATTTGGCATAAGAGATGACTCCTGTGACTTTTGAAACGTGGCCTTTTTGCCTTTAATGCATGCTCACTCATGCGTTGCTTGACGGATCAATCACATTTTCACACAGAGGTTAGTCAATGAGTGTAGAAATACTCCTGCCAAATTATATTGCGAAAACTCATTTTATTAAAAAGTTATGGTAGTTTGAAAAGAGGGGTAGTTACTTTTTTGTTGTGTTTATGGCCCATCTATATGTATAACCAAGTATTTACAATAGAAATGTTCTTTTACTTTGGCTGTCCGTCTATTCAAGCGTTGCTTAGAACGGCGGCCCTCTGCATCAAATGTGTAAAAATGTTAATTATATTGTAAATAAAGTTATTATATTTCGGTCATATGCTTTGTATATATGTATATCTATCGTATAATTTTCTTTCAAAAATATATGATTTACTATGTATTGTGTTAAATGTTTTCTGAATATTTCTGTAAATTGAACCTACTTATGTTATGAAGAGGAAGGGCACTAGGGTGTCACATTGGAAGGTCCCTGCTGAAATCTTCAAAGGCTCTGTTTCACCATCAGTGGACAAGACGATTGCCGAAGAGTTGCCGTACATAATCCTTAAGTTCCTGGCTTACAATGTGGCAGAGACACTGGAAAGAATTTCAGAAGAGCCTGTAAATAGCTCAGAAAGATGACTCCTGTCTGGAAGTGCAAGTCTCTGCCATACAATAATCTGCCAAAAATGACCGTTGATGAAAACCTCTAGTGTCAATGTATAATCTTTCGTAAAACAAAAATTAGAAGAGGTATCTGATAAAAAAAAACAATGCGGTTAGTATCAGAAACGGTTGAATTTTAGCACATAACTAGTTTCATTGCTGTAAGATAACTGCTTCTTAGTCAGGCTACGAACTTTTCAGCCGACCCTCGTACAACAATCAATCAACAAAGAGAACAATCCTACCACATGTCGTGAAAAGCTGAAAGAAGATTGCCTTTCTCAGGAAAGCCTACTGCTTGAGGAGAAAATATCTCGGATCAAACCCACCTCTTATTCAAACCAGCATTCAGAAGCTTGGAAGATCATCAATTAAATCACTGGACGAAAAGAAACTAGAAAAGCGGCTCACCGCAATAGAGAAACTCTGCCTGGCTACAGCATTTCTTGAACCTATAAAGTAAAGAGCCAGCCGCCTCTACTGAGGATCTCACTATCAATCCAGTATTTAACACGATACTCCCAATAGAAGATGAAGCATTTACAACAGAAGAATTAGATACAGTTCTCAAACAAGTCAAATCTGGAAGAGCTGTGGGCTTGGATAACATACCACTAGAAATATGGAAATAATATGTCTTTAAAGCCTACCTTCTTAAACTATACAACAGGGCTCTCTTGTACCATTAGATCGCAAGCCAATGGACGAAGAGTGAAATGAAGACTGGGGAATCAAGGGCGTAGGCTGGGGTGCACTGGGTGCACGTGCACCCCCCCCCCCCGCAGAGCCAAAGGAGTCCGCCCCTGGCCAAGCGAAAAGAAATTTCACCACTTTTCTGCTTTCAACGCCTGATTTTCTCAACTTTAGTTCCACCTTCCTAAGATGTGCACCTTCCCACACCAAGTTAGTTCCACCTCCGCAAGATGTGCACCTCCCCACTGCCCAAACCAGCCTACGCCCCTCGCCCCTCGGGAATGTATACATATACATATGTATGGGAATTTTACTACGTTATACACCGGCGACAACATTTTTTTACTAATTATATATATACATACATATATATATTATATATATATATATATATATATATAAATATATATATATATTTGTTTTGTGTGTTCCATAACCTAGATTTCTGTTTTTCTTATTATTATAAGCATTATATCAACAACTTTTACACTTACACTGATGTGTAGTTTCATCACCAATGTATCTTACCTTGAACGGATTGACACAGTTCACGATGGACAGCAACACAGTATATGTGAGGCATTATGTGTTTCCTTCCTTTGGGAAACAGATAACTATTTTGTTGTGAAATTGACGATGGAGCAGTTTTATTATTGACTTATTCCTTAGTTACTTTGAAAAAGTAGAAACAAGAATATGGTATTTAAAATATCCACGCCAACAATAATAAATCACAAGACACGGGAGTTACTTATTTTGCCATTGATGACAAGCATGGCAGTTTTACTTAGGACTACAACATTCTACATATATTTGCATTGATATGGTCCATTTATTTTTGCTTTCAAATTGGTCGCATCGAGTGTGCAAGGCAAAGTAAGTCAACTATATTATTTATATTGTGTTATTTATGGTAAATGATCTCATGACTGCAAATGATTCAAAAGGTTTGTGACCTATGTGAGACTATGTAAGAGTACGAGGATAACCATATATTTCGGTTCTATAAATATGGTTTGTCCTTGTTGTTAGAATCGTAACGGTGGCGGTAGCGGTATTGGGTATAGTGGTGGTGATGGTAGTAGTGGTGGTGGTGGTAGCGGTGGTAGCGGTGGTGGTATAAGCGTCCGGATGTGCCAATGCACATTCAGAAACCAGTGTAAACAAAGAAATTTCGTCGTTGATGCACAATGTGGAGATTTTTTTCTTGTCGAGAAAAAAAAATATTTTCAGGTGAATGACCTCCATTGGCCATTCACCTATTCAGGTTTTATTCCCTTGGTACACATCTGTACATCAACATCATGCATCCATGCAAGTATGAGCAACATTCATCTACAAATAAAGAAGGAGATATTCGCACAGGTATTTTGTTAACGGACGGACGGACGCATTTATTTAAGAAGGATCATTTGTGGCGCAAATGCGTCAGTGACATGTTAAGAGTTAATCTATTTATGCAGGACACGCCTGTGAAATCTGAAGATGAGTAATTACATAGAATTTGTCTTACGGGCAAGAAACCAATTGCCGGTTAGTGTATGTTCCATGCTAGGATTTGTTGTCTCTAGGAGACAATAATTCAAATTCCACTAAAAGTGTGTTAATTACATAGAATTTGTCTTACGGGCAAAAAACCAATTGCCGGTTAGTGTATGTTCCATGCTGGGATTTGTTGTCTCTAGGAGACAATAATTCAAATTCCACTAAAAGTGTGTTTCTAACTCACTAAACTTTGCTATTAGTTGTAAGGTGGTATTTTCTTCTATACACTACTTTATTTACAAACTGTTGATTTTTATACATGCAAAAGGGACACCCTGCATGCCTTTAAATGACAGAAACGTGCCCTCAAACTTGGGAAATTTATCACAACGTTTTGTCTACGTTATAACACTCCTTTTTTTGTATACCTATCTCAGAAAATACTACGCCACTGATCCCCTTTCCTTTTAATGTTTACACATTTGTATAATACTTATATGTTGTATGGTCGTGGGGTCGTGTATAAATAGCGTGATTTCAAAAATATATATAGTTTCCCTACTCAGAGTAACATTCCAGTGTACGTATGAGGGTGAAAATGATCGAAGCTGCAATGAACTTGTCATGTACGTCATTGGAAGTCCCCAAATAACTTCCCTGTTTTGAAAACACACAAATAACAAAACGCACTACTGAAATAAAGTCACAAAAGACCCGAATTAGATGCTATGTGATCGATTGAAAAGTATTCATGCGCACGTTCCAATACCTAGTTTAGTCTCTAGTCTTAGAGGTTATTTTTAAGGGACCACATGCATGCGAGATTCTTATGATTAAAACGGGATGCATCAATTATAGGCTCTTTAAATCAGCCGTAAAGTATCTATGCCCCCCCCCCCCACACACACACACAGTATACTAACATGCAAACGGCATCAAACAAACGCGTACGCACACACAAACAAACAAACAAACACACACACACACACATACACACACAAACCTAGGACACAAACATTTCGCTCAACAGCTCTTAGTGCTCCAACGATGTAGTACTTAAAATTTCTCAGTTTCATTAGTACTTCAATGGATTTTATTGAAGAGGGAGTTTATTCTTGGGTACAGATAAAGAAACATATCACAGATTTGTGTTGCATTTTTTGTTAAAATGTTACCACTTCAGTAATTTTGTAATAAACCCGCCATTTACAATTTATTTTTATATGAATATGTTTTATGTGTATGTCATAATTCGTTACAAGGGAATTCCGCGAGCGAGCGATTTGGGAAACTTTGAGCCTCCAAGAAAAATAACGCATTCTGTGGCGTATTCTTTCAAAGTAATTTCAAAGTGTTTATTCAGATAGGGTTATAACTCTATCCGATTTGAAATCAATGTGTTATGAGGGAGTGGCGAAACCGAATTTAATTTTGTAGTTATGCAGAATGGCGCACTCGTAAAAGGTGTGCCACTTCGGAGATGAATTTTGTAGAAGGAATTTCTACACCGAGATTTTGTTAAGTGTATCTGCACTATTACCTACGGTATGTGTGGTCAAAGTGAATTATAAAAGCAACGGTTTTGAAAGCGAAAATTTATTTTTTGAGGGGGGAAGGGAAAAGAAATATTACTCTCAGTGACGGTCGTAAAGCCATTCCGCCTTGCATTCTCGTTCCTTGTAAATCAATGTAGTTTGTAATGGTTTTTTTTTTTAACAAAGAAACATACATAGTCATAGAACCCTAAATTAAATTTGCGCGATCAGACGAGAAAGCTTCAATAATCATATTTACTCCTTTTAGCCATATGAACACTGGGACGGGTGGAGGAAGTGCGAGCATTATTGCTTATAAACATATGCCACAAAAGAAATGTAGATACAGTATGTATTTCAAAACACTTCAATGATTAATAAACAAGCCAATCTAATCCACACTGAAAAAAAAAACACTTGTCAAAGACTTAAAACACACAATATTCAGATCTATGAAACGGCCTGCAAGAGTACAATTTTTATGTATAATCGGCGAAATCCCTGGATTTTACCTCATTGCATTCCTCTCGATAAGAGTGACTATACACAGGCTTGTAGCCAGGACTTTCCCGGGGGAGGGGTGCGTAAGTCAAGAAAAGGGAACTTTAAAAGGGGCCACGGGACGTTTTCTTATTATGAGGGAGAGAGACTGACCATCCTAACGGGTGGGCTCCAGGAGCCAGCCTTATGGAATCCCTAGTGGGACCAGGGCGCTATTTCGCATTAGGCTTGAGGAACTGTTTTTTATGCTTGTGTATGTTTCAACAAGAACTGGGAGCTGGACAACGCTTGATGTTTAACTTATTTATTGTTCATATTACACCTGAAATAAAAGTAGAAATATCTAATGCCTCGCAAAACAATTGTTACCCCTCAGACTGTTGTGAACTTTTACTCCATATAATTAGCATGATGAGGACAGCTTTAATGTGAATTTCTTTTTTTTTCAAATAACACTGAATTATTGTAACCAATAAAGAGGAATGTATTATATATACAACACCAACCTTTACCAGAACGTGGCTTTGTGTTAAAAAAAAGTACGCAATGAAGAACATAAATGACCTTTTAGGCTGACGTTGTACAACTTCAAGGGCACATTGCTGGTTATTTTGTTTTCCGGAATTTCCCGAAATATCCCGGTATTACATAGATGCCTGCAGGAAATACAGGTATTTCCCCCCAAACCAGCCAACCCTCACCATAATGCTAAAAAACAGCATAACATGAACTTCAATTTGTTTACATTTCTTACAGTTTATATCAAAAGGTCTCATATTCGTCTGATGAACAAAACGATTTCATTGATTCTACCTCCCACACAACATTGATCCCTCAGCCTCGACCTCACTTTATAATGGCAATCACGCAATTTGAAATATTTTCGATGTGATGGCTGCCATTGTGATCTTCGCACCGGTTGGACTAGGAAAAAGGTCCCAGTCTGGTCATCATGAAATTTTAATATATAGGAAAAAATAATATTTGTAGCATAATAATAACGAATCTTAAAAAAAAAAAACAGGTTCAGCATAAAAAAGAAATGCACAATAATGACAAGCAAACAATTCAATCCAATTTCCCTGAGTAGCATTTATTTCATTAAAAAATCCGAAGATATAAAACACTTACTCTAACAAGAGAGGTGAATAAAAACAGGTAGCGCATACTCATCATCTGCAGTCAAGGTATGGAAAGACATAAAAAAAAACAAATTCTTTTCTTAAACGAGCAACAACAAGAAAGTCTGATTCTGGAAGAACATACTTCGATACAATATTATTTGATTTGAAGTACCTTTAGGCATATTTTGCACATTTTAACAGCTCTTTTGATGTGATACCCACATCGCCACGTGTTTTGTTGGTATAAATTGAGATTCAAACACCATACAGGGAGTATAAGCGAACAAGTCAACTTTCTTTTTGAAAGTAAAATACATATCAGGAATTGTCTTATCGGTAAGAGTAAATCGATGTATTGCAAAAAAATCTTGATGTTAGACCATGTGGAAGATCACCGTGATTTACCGTGAATATTAAATGCCTGAGATGTAGGGAAAAGATATCATCACACTTTGAAATAATCATCCACATAATCACATTTTCATACATTTATTTGATATATTTATATTTATATCCCCCTATAAATATTCATGGACATTTTCTAAAATGCAATTGGTTGATTGATGTTCATATGATCAAAAATAATTTCACCAGAAATGAAAATCCTCGCCAAAGCTCCGTATATTTTTCACTATTTTGGTCTGCTCTGTTCTACTATTTGTACCTCGGCATTACTGCGTATACTCAATTTCTGAAGAAAAAAATGGTGTTTCGATCTCCGCGACACTGAAAATGGCATTTTTAGGCTCTAAGTTTGTTGTTACTTTATGATTTTAATGCTATCTTTACATTTCATTGGTGTTACAATGAAGATTTAACGTTAACCCTTCGAATTATTAGCGTTGATTTATGAATTATAGATTCCAATGCGGAAAAGTTACCAAAATTTAACTCGCATCACGTTCTGCTGCGGCTCGCTGCGCTAGCCCGCACGCGACGTGTGCGGGCTGTGTACACGTTGTACAGCAAATTCGTCAGTTGCTTACATGGTGAATGTCAGTAGAAAATAGCGAGACGTAAACAAAACGGCTTCTGTTTTGGAGTTTGCGAAACATTATTGTTATTATTTCATTAAATTGGATGGATATAAAACAAATATACCAAGCATTAAGTTCGAAAGTATAGTGGAAATTATCTATCTTTGGAGGGACTGGCAGTAATATTTTTCCGAGCGGCGAAATTTTTCCTCGGGGCTTCGCCCCTCGGAAAAATATTACCATGCCAGTCCCTCCTCAGATAGATAATTTCCACTATACTTTCTCACAGCTTGGTATGAATATATTAGACAACTTGGAGAATAAATATACTCCGACACACGTAGCATACGTTGGTGCAATTCCACTTTATTTATTCAGACCCACATGTTGGCAATTATATATATGGGCATTTCCGTGATTAGTTACGTTACACTTTATGACAAACTTTACTCAACATTTGGCTCTTACATAAATATGCTTTCATATTATTTTTCTGTTTTGGTACTGTCAGTTCTCTAGACTGGCACCTACTTCACAATATCAAGCAAAATCATGAGACATGTTTCAGTGGGTAATAACAAGAACTTTAATTATGGTTAGTTACGTTACGTAAAGAGGACATGGAAAAAAATGACAAGTCTTTGTTCTTAAACTTTGCTCAACCTGTTTTCAACTGAAAGAAACTGTGGTATTCATGCTATTTCTGGCATCTTGATAAGTCATTTGATATATAACTTATTGATAAAAATCTTTTCATTTTTTACTACAACATCAAAAACACGGTTAGTTACGTTACGGTTAGTTACGTTACGTTTTGTCCATCCACACAAATTTGCGTTTATTCATGTCTTTTTCAGATTAAGTATGCATATGTGGGGTTTCATTACTTTCAAAACAATGAGAAGAGGCTATTGGCATGGAAAAAACTGCAGAATAAATGATAGTTTTCCATAAAACTGAGATTTAGTCACATAGTCCCACATTGGTATTTCATGTATGGTTCTATTCTCCTAGAGGCTGCTGTTGAAGACGTAAAATTTAGAGTAGAAAATGATCGTCCCACATTGTTCTTCATGATTCATACCCCATTCAAACCATTAAAATTGTATATGATTCGTGATCAGACCATTTATAAATTTGTATTTGTCCAATAATTACGGAATTGCCCATATATATATTTATTTTCTATTTTACATACATTACACCCTTACATACAGATTGACAGTGTTGTAAATCGTGTGCTGAAACTGTATAAGCTTTCTATAGTGCGACCATGTTTGAAGTTTGATACGGAGGTGTAAAGAGGTCTATGAGCAAATGTGCAAGGCGCGGAAGCGGGGGGGGGCCAGAGGGGCACTTTCCCCCCCCACTAGGAATTTGGGGGCAAAACGAGTTTTTGCCCCCCCCCCATGTGCCCCTGAAAGGTAAAAAATAATAATAATATTTATTAAGACCAAATAGCAATAAAGACGCTTTCTTAGTCTACCAAATGTCATTTCATAACTGAAAATGCGAAATTTCGCCCCTGACGACGCATTTTACACTTATAAGTATATTCGTGTATATACGGTATACAGCCTGTTCAGATTTTGACGTTGTTATTGTTTTATGTTTTATCTCCCCGTATAGGCAACAAAAGGGGGACCGTACATTCTTTGCCGCTGATGGCGATACCCCGAGAATTTGTACCCCCGAAATGTCAAGCGTGCAAATTATCGGGGTATCGCCACCAAGCGGCAAAGAATGCACAGGTCTTGTGTGCACTATACGAGTATACGGGGGAGGATAAAACCATAGAAGTTTGGGGGCCAAAACGAGTTTTTGCCCCCCCCCCCCCATGTGCCCCCTGAAAGGTAAAAAAATAATAATTAATAAATTATATAAAGACCAAAATGAGCAATAAAGACGCTTTTCTAGTCTACAAATTGTCAATTTCATAACTGAAAAATGCGAAATTTTCGCCCCTGACGGGGCATTTACACTTATAAGTAAATATAGTGTATATACGGTATACAGCCTAGTTCAGATTTTGACCGTTTGTTATTGGTTTTATGGTTTTATCCTCCCCCGTATAGCGCACACAAGACCTGTACATTCTTTGCCGCTTGATGGCGATACCCCGAGAATTTGCAACCCCGAAATGTCAAGCGTGCAAATTATCGGGGTATCGCCACCAAGCGGCAAAGAATGCACAGGTCTTGTGTGCACTATACGAGTATACGGGGGAGGATAAAACCATAAAACCAATAACAAACGGTCAGAATCTGAACTACCGATAGCCTCGTGTCCCCTCGCGTCCTTCGACGAGTGTGCCCCCGTGAAACATACCTTTAGTAAATCCTTTTATTTTCCTTTTCTTCCAAGCTTTCTAGCAATATAAGAATATGTTTCATTGCTCGAACAATGAGGTCACGTTTAACTAAGGAAACATTTCAGACTAAAAACGAATTGCAAAGTGAAAGTGGCTCACCAATGCAAGTGATATCTATATTGCTCCAAGAATAATACATTTTGGCTAATAAGCGCACATCACTTGTGACATAGCCTACATGTACATACGTTCGTGAGAAATGAAAATTTTCGATGATTCTGATTTCTGAGCTCTCGCTCATGTTGTTTGCGCATATAAATGTGTAATTTTTCTGAAAGGATGTTGCATGACAAATGTTACTTCGGTTATTTTGAGTCAATAATAGCATAATACAAAATTTAATTGATCAGACGTGGAAATCTGTATATATTCTAAAGCGCTCCCTCGCTCTGCTCGTACTTAGTAAAGTGGATAGTTTTCATAAGGGGGTTATGAATTACGATCATAGTCCTTCGCAGTGTATATTTACTATGTTTAATTCCCTAAAAACAAAATTATGTTCTATAAACACGACTGTTATACTCTATATTTACAAGACATCGCTATTTGTAAAATACAACTTTAAAATATGTGTTTACCATGCCAAGAATCACGTCATTTGTAAGTCAATTATCAAAAATTTCATGCCGTGTGAGGGGGTATCCCCCTCCCACACTTTCCTCCACTCGGTTGATTCGCTCTCTCACAATTATGTCTACCCAATCTCAGGTGAAAATAATTATGTATTTACCATGCCTAGAACAACGTCTTTGCTATGCGTATTTTCAAAAAGTTCCTATGGGCGGGATACCACCCCTCGCATACCATGACTTCTTAATTGCAGTTCATCACGTACTTCCTGTCGATCTTTTTGAAAACCTGACTACACAATAACTAATAATCTTTGTACAATATACCTTTAAAATATGTATTTACCATGCCTAGAATCACGTCTTTTCCATGCGTATTTTCAAAAAGATCACTGGGAGATTTCGAGTGATCCCAGAGGTCATTCCAAACTGAGTGAAAAACACACCTTTTCACTCCAAATTCATTCCAAATTCACTCTAAATTCACTCTAAATTCACTCCTTTTCACTCATTATTTTTTAGAAAGTAGACTCACGTCTTTTCTATGCGTATTTTCCCGGTCGGTCGCTTTGCTCCCTCGCCGAGAATCTCACACTGTCACATAAATGTGCCACCGTCGAGATTTTGCCACCCCAAAACTAAAAGTGTCCCGGCGCGCCTGCAAAGGTGGTATGCCAACTTAACCTATGTGACACTTTTGACTTACCCGGTGAGATCTGTGTTGTTGTTGTTGTTTTTTTGGTGGCAATCAAAACTTTGACTCACTGAGTATATTTGAGTTTACTTTAAATTGCATTTACTTTATTTTACATTGTACACCTATACTCAAAATTCATTTTTTTTTCTCCCTGGAAAATAATATACATCTGTATTTTTTGAGGTGCCACATTAACATATACATACTTTATACATATTCACAGTTCCCCATAATCATAATCATAAACATATTCAAAGAGTGGCAAAATTTATGCCTATAAATATTATTGATACCGAGTAATACATACAATTGTACACATTCACATACTAATAATGTGACATAATGTATATAAATACATACATACATACAGACAGACAGACAGAGCAACACATATAAATACACATGCTCACACAGAGTGGTACAGATTGTCAAAACACATTATGTTTTTATGGGTAATCTTCCGCATTCCATATTAATATGCGCGTGTCTGATCCCGTGTAATGTACGGATATGCATGAAATATTACAACAATGCATTTCTAATTATTATAACTGTCCAATGAATTAATCAACAAAATAACTATACAGAATTACGAGAAAAATGTTTTGGTTCCATTTTGAACGTATTTCATTTTCATTCTCATTTCTTTTAATTCTCCACGGCACTCACTTCAAGCTTTCGGCCCTCCTTCAATGAGTCCGTGTGAGGGTAAAAACAATACAACCATATGATAGCAGTTATAATATTATATAGACCTAGAGTAGATGGCGTGTATAAAGTACAATAAGGTACAATATTTACACATCGGCCCAGAAACTTTTTCCTATTCCCTCTAATAAAATGTTCCGTGAAGATGACGCTTTAACCCATCCAGCTAAAACGCCAACTTACCCAACACACCGACCCTCTCAACACCCGGACCCTAAACACATCCTGACTCACCCAACTCCCCGACACGCCCGAGCCGTACTCATACACACAGTACAGAAAAGATATGTGGGCGTGTGTTTCCACTAGTCTTCTGGACGAGGGAATCAAATGAAATCTTGTATATAAAGCACAAACATTCGTTGTGCAAAATTTTTGGATTAATTCCCCGTCTTTGGCTTAAATTATCAACCAACAAACCACCGTTATCCCTTATGACAGTCAGTTTAGCTGTACAACGTCCATGTTTTGTATATTTTACTGAACTTCCGCCGATTAGTACGTGCGTTGCACTGAACAAGCCAATTGCGCGGCATACAGCCGATCGAAATTTCATTTGTAGCACAGATAGGGATCCAATTCCATTAATGTATACTCTACTTAGTCGAGTTCCAATTTCAAATACCTATAAAACACACATTTAATCCTAATTCTTATATAAACTGTAATCCCAACTCAAATGTGACGAACTTAACCTAGTGTTTATCTTAAACTTTGCTCGACTTCCATACGGATGTAGCAAGCTATAATGTCTCTCACGCGCACAGAAAAAATAGCGGACTCTACACCCACTCTACATGTGTTTGCACGATTTATCCGGCTTTTGAATTTACTATTTAATGGTTGAATTTACTATCCCATGCCTATGAAAGTACTATTCCATGCCTGTGAACTACTATCTCCCAGACTCACAGCACAGAATAGTGTGTTTATTTTTTATCATGTGACATACGTTTGACCAACCAGAATTCAAGAAACTTAGAATGAGGGATGTAATACATAATGTACAGAGAGCAATGTCAACAAACTGCTATGGAAATGCTATACAAAATAAGAACCAGCCAGCCATGAAATGCGGGTGGTTACGGGACAGTTGTGGTACAAAGGCTTTATTTAGATGCACTGATTCGAGGCGACATTGAATGCCAAACAATAACGAATAGATTAGGAAAGGTGGAATAAGGTGATGTGGGTAGAGATGGTGTGGATGGGATGGGGAAATTCCATTGCTAGAAGTTATTCAATACCTGTTATTCTCAGCTTGTAATGTTTGTGTTGGGTAAAATCAAAATGAGTTTCGGGAAGCTGGGGTTTGTCATCGGGCTCAACAAAATAAATCACAGACTGGTCGCAGACTTTATTGTTTTATGTTTTATTACAAATACAAACAGCTTAAAAAGAAAAAAATGTGTTTAAATAAAACGAGAACCCAGTAATTATATTACAAAAGAATTTTAGCCGTGTTGAAAAAATATATCAAAAATGATTAATGGTCCGTATTTACAAAGGAGGCTTAACTTCAAAACCATGTTTGAACCTGGGTTCAAAGTATAGAGAGTTGCTTCAGTAAAAAGTGCAGACAGATTCTTTTATTTTTGATCAGTAGAATGCATTGAAACTTAAAATTTGAAGTTGAAGAACTCATTGCTTTCTCTGCTTTATGTCTACGATTCCTTCTTTGTGATACGGACCGTTATCCTTGCTGCCAAACACACACGCACATACACACACAAACAAACACAAACACGATCGCAGTTGAACAATAAAAACCGTGATAGAAAGGAAGCAATAACTTTTGTAATATTCCCGCACATTTTTAAGGGAATATTCTTTAACATGTTTCTAATTCTAATAAGGTAAATGTAAATTCATATTGTATAATATGTCTAATAATGAATTATCTCAGGTACATCTCATATGAAATTGTCGAGTAACAAATTATTGCATAAAATATACCATGTATTAAATCCAGCATAATTATAACATCTATAAGTATATCTATGTTTTTAACATAATCTTATATATATATATATATACACACGATATATACATATTCACAAATATACAGATATACGCATAGTATACACTTGAAATTATTCACATATATGTGTATGAATAAAGAGTTTTGGTGTGTAGATGTGCGTGCAAAATGTACTGGCTTACATTAAAACTGAAGATGCCAAATCTGAACGGGAAATCAACAGGAGGATCTGCCTAGCAAGGAACTCTTTCACAAAATTTGACAAACTTCTTACCAACCGGAACATAAGTTGCAGTACTCGATTACACCTTAACAAATGCTATGTTTGGTCCATCTTCATGTACGGCAGTGAGACATGGACGTTAAATTCAAGTATGGAAAAGAAAATAGAGGCCTTTGAAATGTGGACCTATCGTAGAATGGACCGTATATCATGGAAAGAGAGGAAAACAAACGATGAGGTCCTAAAACTCATGAATCTTACACGGCAAGAATTGCTAATATCAATAAAGAAACGCAAACTCTCATATTATGGCCATACCAGAAGACATGAATCTTTGCAAAAGAAAATCATGGAGGGTAAAATTGTAGGCAGGAGAGGAAGAGGTCGAAAACGGAAAAGTTGGCTTGGAAATAATGAAGAGATGACAGGCAGGAAGATAAATGAATGTTGTGAGATTGCACTGAACAGGGAAAGATGGAAAACCATGACATCCAACCTCTTTACAGGGAAGGAACAGCGGTAAGTAAGTACTTTAAAAAAAGTTTTGATAGGGCAGTTGTAGTTAAGCTTTCACAGAAAGATTAAACGCACTTGTCAAAGGTTTTGACTTACAAGATACAAGATGTATTACGTCAATCATACTTTGACTCATTGAATACATTTGAAGCATACTTAAAAGTTTTAAAGTAAAATGTTCCTGTCATTTGGTGACTGATGTTTTGTATATTTTTTTCTTGCAAAATATCACAAGTTGGCATGCCTTTGCCTGTATATGAGTATATCAATGTACTTACTTGCTATACTTGAAATACACTGTCGCAGCAATATAGTACATTTTGAATACATTACAATAGTCCCTAGTCAAGCTAATAGAGAAGATTACATCTTTAATTATTAGACAGATTAAAAATAAAAATTGGTATTCGAATACACATCATTTGCTCCGAACAAGCCAGAAAAAAACAATCAAAAATATGTATTAATAGACAAAGCAATAATAATATGTCCGCCCTTATTTCCACGATCCGTAAAACAGATACATATACATCAAAATCAACAGATATTTTTTGGTAGCTTTATATTCATTTCTGAGAGAAGTCAGTGTAATTTGTAAAATTGGAAAATGGTTTACATGTAAGTATGCACATAATATAATATCATAAAACAACTGCATACTGTAACATTTTTGTTTGAATGAAATATATTGCTACACCCTTATTTTGAAACGGAAGCCGCTGGTACTCACCACAATAAGTTTTAAAACCAATTTAATACAAATTGATTTGAAGTTATATCATCTTTGCCGATTTTTGCATAAGGCTACACTTGGTATACTTTTCGAAATCACAATTTTTTTCGACTTCTGCAGAATAAAACCCGAGTATATTTGATTACAAAATTGTCCACAATATGCATTCATGTTTATGATGTTAAGTGTACTTCAACCGCTGCATATAATACTAACCTAAACCGTTGAAGTATATATTTCTCCAGTGATTGTGTATACGCATTTTATATGTAGATACGTAATATCAGTTTCTTACTACACATTTTATTTATTCTCTTGTTTTATACACGTAGTAGGTCTGCTACAAGTCATCGTATTCCCTAAAAGTGCCCAAAATATATATTTCAAACGTTTACCTTTCTAATCCTCTTTCGTTAACATCAAATTAAATCAAATATTCAGAGATATAATGGTACTGGCATTAAAACTTCGCATTTAACATCACAACAGACAATGTAATATGTCAGCCTATTCAACCGATTTCTGTACCTTTCTCAAAATCCTTTTTGTGAATACGTGATAATAACGATTGAAATACATACCATCAAATTGAGCAAAACCCTGCATTTTATTTTTGTTTTATTTGTATGTAACTTCTTTTCCAATTCTATGTAAATTCTGTGAAATATTCGAAAAAGGAAAAAGGTTCAGGCCTTCATTACATTTCTGTTTGTATGTTTAAATATGTTGGTACAATATCACATGCCGTATTAGGAAACGCTGACACCCACCATAATGCAATTCAAAACACACTTGAATACAAATTAATATTACATTTATCATATCTGCCGATGCAATCAAGATACCACATTTGTTATTTGTCCCAATCACAATATTTTTCAACATCTGAAGCAAAAATCCTTTGTGTATCAGATAACAAAATCATCTGTATTATCTGCACATGTATCAATGTTTACTATATCAAGTGCACATCCACCACTGTATATTTACAATACATTTACTAAATTAAACTGGAGATTTATATTTTTCAAGTTGGTATGTATATACAGTTAAAATAAAGATAGAAAATGTCATTTATTTAGTTTGTTTGCTGCTTGAAATCAAGTCATCTTAGTTCCTGGTACTGCCCAACAGCAACAAATGTTTCTACAAAAGTTTTCCTTCCCACACTCATTTCAAATTAAACAAAATTAATATTCGGCGATATCACGGTACCGACGTTGAAATTCCTTGTTGTCATTAAGACACAGAAGTAATATGCAAGCATTTTTAAACTGACAAAATTTGTATTTTCATATAATCTTTTCCCATTATCATTTGTGTGAGAACGTGATTTTAGATTAAATGATGTACGATACTTGGATTTAATTACATTTGTGTGCAGAATTTGGCTTTATCCTTTACTGATTTCTCTATACAGAAAACACCATACTATGTTTCTATACTTATAATGCTGTACTGATAAAATTTATATGTTTGAAAAGTCAATCGGCCTATGCTTATATGGACTTTACTTAATTAAAGGCGAGAATAGTCTTAAAACTAATTAAACTGAAGACTCATTGCACTTTTAATTTTGAATAATTGCCATATTGAACAATTCTCACAACTCGCGTCATGGCAGTGACATAACAGCAGAAATGCTTAAGCGTTACTTATTCCAAGTTACTGCAAGATTACACATCACATGAAGATATACGACCAACACATTTTCAATAAAGGGAGTGTCAGTAAAACTTAATTTTACTAATAATACAAATACTGTAATATTTCACAAATTTATAACATAATGTAAATCCCAGCACTCAAAAGCTAAGCTTGTTAATTTACAGGTTCCATCATGAACTTCAGATTATTTTGGTTATTAAATATACACTTATATAAATATACAAATATACACTGATGTTCCATTTCTGTGCAACTCACACTTCAGATCATTTTTTATTACAATAAATCTAAGATAATTGACAAACTTGGGAGATCAAACGTCAGATCCTCAGACATAAATACGTCTATAACGTCAGATTCAGAGAACCGAAATTACCGTCTTCGCAAATTGCACATCAGTATGCTCTGGGTTACACTCGTCAATTCGTACCTAGAAAGCCAGTAAGTGAATGGGAAAGTATAAAATTAATCATTTTTGGACATATCACATCACATTGACAAATCAATTGTTAATTTAGTCACTAAAAATACGCATTTTATCCATGTTATTTTTTTAAGATACTGTTTTGTATAAAAAAAACTTATTAGTGAATATATGAAATAACAGTATATACTTTAATTTTCCAAGATTCCTGTTTCTACAGACGATTGGCACCTCTCAACTAAGTGAAAATTTAGTGAGTTATAGAAGTTTTTATCAGGCTATATTCCAGAATTGTAGTCAAGGCCAAATTTAGTGGACTTAGCCTTGGCCTTGGTCGTAGTTATTTGACTTGTGTTTTGGGGTAGCCTGGGCCTCGGAAGTTGTGGATTGGACTACGACACCAATGCTAATACAATTGATATTCAGATGAATATTCAGATTTTTACAGATGAAGTGCAAGTGTGACCTAATCCCTCTCCGAGACCTGTGTTTCTGATCTGTTAAATTGTGAGCTTATCTTTATTTTTAATCACTCGTTATATATTTACTTATATTTAAGGTTTATATTATCTTGATACAGCCACTTTTTGGCAAATCGGACTTTACACACCCCTAGTAATCAGTTTTGTCGGTCAATTCGATAGTAAAACGACAAATTGTCTGGTAAATCCACAACTGTTAGTGATGAATAATGATACTTTGTTTATGTCTTTTTTTATGTTAGTAAGAAAACGGGTAAGCGAATTTGGTTCAGCAATTAATCAACCCTCCCTGTCCCATTAGAAAGGATATTTCGGCAAACGTATGAGGTATGGCCACCCGGGATTAATCATGTTTCCTTAAAATCTTATTAGAACTGTATTGCACAACAATGTTGCCTTTAAAAACAGAAAAGGTAATTTTGACAATTAATATCTATGTTTATTTTGGCAGCGAAGAGGTATAGATTATACAATTTAATACTTACCTACAGTTTGTGTACATCAACAACACATTCCTTCCTTCTATTTTCTAATGATAGTGAGTTGTACCTGTATGAAATGACATAAAATATGTTTCTGCAAACTAAAATCCATTATGGTACAAGTTTCGTCTGCTTAGTATAGAATTAAACTGAAGTCAAATTGAACGATAACAAATATAAAACGCTGTTTGATAAATATGAATCTCACAGGTTTATGATGTATTTCTTGTTTTGAGTGAGAGCCCATGCCAGCATGTGTGTGTGTCTGTGTGTGTGTTTGTGTGTGTGTAGGTTTGTATATATGTGTGTGTATGTGTTTGTGCCTGTGTACGTGTATGTGTGTGTGTATTTGTGTGTGTGTGTGTGTGTGTGTGTGTGTGTGTGTGTGTGTGTGTGTGTGTGTGTGTGTGTGTGTGTGTGTGTGTGTGTGTGTGTGTGTGTGTGTGTGTGTGTGTGTGTGTGTGTGTGTGTGTGTGTGTGTGTGTGTGTGTGCGTGTGTGTATGTGTGTATGTGTGCATGATGACACTGTATTTCATGCTACATACCATTTCTGTAGTCGTCTGCTTGATACACTGTTTGGCGAAGGATGCATCCGTCTTTTCCATAGTAATATCTCCAACCTTGATTAGCCGGTCTCCCTTGTGCAGTGCGTTGCTGCGACTTATGCTGATTCTAGACAAACATTGTAAAGATACGCCACCCATTAGAAATCACAGCCTGGCGCCTGGCTGCATAGTTAAGAAATGTTGAAGCTGTATACTATGTTCATACTACGTTTTATATTGTATAATGTCAACATAATTCCTGGTGAAATAATAGCAATGTTGCTACAAAATACAAAGGATGTGCATATTACTCAGATCAGAGATAAAATGACATGGATAATAGACAAAGGCAAACAAGCACGATTTCCAGCCAGATTAAACCATGGATTTGTTTTTTTAAGTACACACCTTTCTCATATCTGTTGCATGTTTTCAATAACAGCACCAATGACTTTAGTCAACAAGACTTTTAAAGTTTCGTCCATTAATATATATTCAGTTTTTGGCATAATTTATAACCGATTATAATATTTCATACTATATCACAACAAGGTGAATTTAGAACAATGAAAAAAAGTTAAGTGCATTAAAATGATGTGATAACTTTACTAGCTAAAATCCTAACATTGTTTAATATACACTTATTGTGTAAAAAAAAAACGACAGTTATATTAGTATCATTTCGCCCAAGGGCGTAGGCTGGGGGGTGCACTGGGTGCACGTGCACCCCCCCCCCCCCAGAGCCATAGGAGTTCCGCCCCTGGCAAGAAAAACGAAATTTGCACCACTTTTTCTGCTTTCAACGCCTGATTTACTCAACTTTAGTTCCACCTCCCTAAGATGTGCACCTCCCCATGTCAATTTAGTTCCACCTCCCCAAGATGTGCACCTCCCCGTGCCCAAACCAGCCTACGCCCCTGATTTCGCCCCATTTGTTGAAGTATATCATGTTGGCGTATTATATACCGTCCAAAATAATTCAATTTATTTAAGACAGTGAATTTAATGCATGATCAGTTAGTCACTCCTATATAGGATTTACCTAATCAAGGAGCAAGAATGAGTATAAACTACGACATTTTCTCATCAGGTGTAAATATAAATTTATACTGCACGAGTTATGTTGACATGGAGTGATCAAGTGACTTACATTATCTTCCCGTTTTGGTTGGTTAGGTTCAAGTCCTTTCCTGTTAAGTCCACCTTTGGAATTAACACTTTGCGTGGTGGTAGTACTGGTGCTGGTGCTGGTGCTACTGCTGCCGCTGCCACTGGTGCTGGGACTGGGGCTGGGGCCGGGGCTGGGGCCGGGGTTGGGGCCGGTGTTAGTGCTGGTGCGTTACTACATGCAGACGAGATGGAGACAAAGACATAAATTGGTCACGCTTTTATCACAATATTCTAAAGAGTAATCTGATTTCTAACATTAATTGCATCACACTGTTTTAGGTTAATAGTAAGAAATAATATAAACGTAATAAGAAAACTACCTTATTATACTGTAAGTATTGCCTAGCTTATATATACATGCATTCGTCTTTAAAGTAATATTGACATTCGCTATTATAATAGAGAGTCTAAGAAAAGCACATTTTGACTGTGAATTTACGGTAAATAATTGATCGAAGGCTTATGTCTAGTATTGTTAAAAAATATGAATATAAAATTATTGATTACCACTCTATATTTTTTTAACATTTTTGACGAATCTGTATGCTTCATATAACCATATTTTTCTCCCGGATTATTTTATCTAACGAACAGTTAAACATCAGAAATTGCATCGTACAATCTGAGTTTTGTATTACATATAAAAAAAATGTTTGTTTGGAATAAAATCAATGTAATTAGATTTCGATGTTAAAATCATTTTATCAGGCAAGTTGACAAGAAAAACATGGATTTACACAGTAGACACATTATTTTCCAAAAGATTGTCTTATTGTCTTAATGTTCCTGTCTCTTCAAGAAACAAGTTTTCGATAATTATGACATGTCATGAAAAAGCCATGGAGCCCATAAGAACTAGGTATGTGAAAGTGAGAGTAAAACGGTGAATTTGAAAAAAAAAATGATAATAATGGTAACAATAATAATAATGATAATTATTGTCGTTATTATTATTATCATTATTATTATTATTATTATTATTATTATTATTATTATTATTATTATTATTATGATCATTATGATTATTATTATTATTATTATTATTATTATTATTATTATTATTATTATTATTATAATTATTTCATCAAAATCTGTTTTATTGTTGGACTAATACTAAGCCATTCTTACCATATGTTTTCAGTTGCAAATTACATAAGCGAACGTGTTTTCATATTTTTAACTCAATTATTGTGTACTGTCTGAAACAGAACAGCATTTTTGACAAAACATTTTGAAAACATACAATTGACAGATTGTTCACCACTTGTCATTGTGTGAACGGACAAGTACTAATTGCTGAAAGTTAGACTACAAAATAGGAAGAAGAAAACACACATAAGGGTATAGTGGAGCCCTCTCGCATCAAAACTTCACCATTATGGCTTAGCTATACTGGACTCTCCCACTTCTTTCCTACCTCCTACCCTCTCCACCGCGGCTATCCTTACAATTACCACAAGTTTGTAGGAATTATTGCCTATAGTAAATCTCTTAATAATGAGGCTGATTGGTCAAAGTAGTCTCGAGTTGAAAAAAAGAGTGCTTTAATCTTACTCATTGTTAGGTCTCTGTCGTGCAGGCACTGGTGGTGGTTTTCGAGTTGGAGGAACATTACCCTTTTTGTGGTTAGGATGTGAAGTATCGAGTATTGGTACTCTGTTCTGTCTTTGATTATCATTTTGCCGGCACACGTTAGGCACTGTTGATGGTTGTCCCCTTGACATCGCATTGTTCTCTGCACTGTTCGGATTCGTACCAGCAATCCCGGATACCTCATTCTGCGAATTTGGCCACTCTCTCACAAGTTTTGCTTCGAGCTCAAGTGAAGAATCGGGTATTGATTCGACGTCATCTTTCATTCAAATAAATGTATAAAAATACAATAATCATTATGAGCTCCTATATCAACTTTGTGATCTGGAACAACTTTATGCACAGTCTACATATGTAAAGGAAACTTTTCTTTAAATTACTGAGAAGTTCTAATAGTAGCATGATTTGTTAGAGTATTAAGAAAATGTTTTGCCTGTAACAAGTAGTAAGTTTTACAACCAGTGATTACAGAAACTGCAAAACTGTGTATCTTGGCTCTCAGGTTGGCCAGATATTGGAGGTTAATCGAGTCATTTTTAAATGTAAATCCCAACCATACCCAGAGAGAACTCTTAACCTAGTTTTGTGGGTTCAACATGTTTGTTGATACGTGCGGGTCAGTTAGATACACGTGAAATATCACCTTTTCCATTTATGAAAATATATGTTTTATTCTGCTGTGCAGATGTAAAGAAATGACATATGAACATTTGTGAAGTATTGCGTTATTTCATGGTGTTCAATAATGTAATTCAACTAAATTTTTTCATTTGAATCTACCATTGAGACGTTGTGGATGGACTACAGCAGTACGATTGCCAGTCAGGTGTTGTGGATGAGAAGAAAGATAGGTTGGTGGCCGTTTGGTGCTTTCGTTCTTGGTTTGCAGATCCTGCAAAACAAAATATGACGTACTATTGTCAGTCACATGAGGATGAAATGATGCAGATATAGTAGTAGACGTAGAAGAATAAGAATAAAGCAAGAAAATGAAGATGAATAATACATTTTACACCCTAATATGTATATTTTCACTATACAAAATGAATAAAAGAATATGAATGATACAGAAGTTATGGTGATAACAGCAGTAACAACATTTTGTCAATTAAGATGCATGTATAGTGTATTGTCAATTATCTTAAATATTTCATTTTAATAATTTCTATAATTCCTTGAATAATTTGCCTATTGTGTAAAAGACAGATGTAAATTATGTTGTGGCCAAGTACATGTCGTAACTGTATATATATTTTGTATCTACACGATCGTGAAATCGAATTCATTTCCGTTATGTTGATAACGAAAAACAAAATGTGTAAAAATGAATAAATATATGGAAGAAATAGAGGTGGTAGTGGCGGCGGTGGTGGTGGTGGTGGTGGTGGTAGTAGTATTAATAGAAGTAGAAGTAGCAGTACAGGGGTAGTGCTATAGAAGTACTAGAAGTAATGTAGAAAATAATAGTACTTGTAGTAGTAGTAATAGTAGTAGTAGTAGTAGTAGTAGTAGTAGTAGTAGTAGTAGTAGTAGTAGTAGTAGTAGTAGTAGTTGTTGTTGTTGTTGTTGTTGTTGTTGCTGTTGTTGTTGTTGTAGTTGTTGTTGTAGCAACTACTACTATTACTACGAGCAATCGTAGAAACAGAAAGAGTAGAGGTAGTAGCAGTAGTGGTGGTAGTAGTAGTGGTAGAAGTAGAAGTAGTAGTAATAGTAGTAGTAGAAGAAGAAGAAGTAATAGTAGTAGAAATAAAAATAGCACTAGTAGAAGTTCTTGTTGGTGTTATTGCTGTTGTAAAAGTAGAACAGAAGAGGTGGTAGTGATGTTGTTATTGATGTAATTATTGTTTTCTTCGAAATTAATCGTGTGTTTACAACATACCGGTCTGGACCCGTTGATTTCAAGTTCACATAATTCGCTAATAGACATTGCATCGTCATAGATGTGTCCTGGATGGGAGTTTGCTGATGTTGGAACAAATGCTGTTTGTTTTGGTGATTGACGAAAAGGCGGTCTTAGCGCAGTTTTTCGATCTCTCATCTGGATTGGTATTGAATATCAGAAGTTGAAGTAACGTCGGATTGCCGTGATGGATGTGTGAGTTTATCTTCATGAACGACGTCATACAGGTGTAATTGTTCTCCCTGTAGGAAAAGCAAGGTATAAACCCACCATATAAATAAACTCTATACTGACATTATTGACGGGTAATGGAGTGAATGCTTCGCTGGAACAAATTCAGAGGTACATTGTAGCTTATTTCATTAAAAATATAAGTATTCCGTGCTCGTTAACCATACGCTTTACAAGGGCCGAAGACGCTGTAGTTACATTAATTCAGATTATTTAACGCGATCCACGAAAAAACACACACAAAATAAATTCAGATTTATAGCGATTGCATTTTATACCAATAAATGTTTACCCTGGCGTTTCCAGACCCGTCTCTGAAAGCTACGTCTTGACTTATATTCAATGTAGTTTAGTTTTGTTGGTTGACAAAAGCCTGTGCCCATTAAAACAAATACATTACAAAACTACAGCAGCATAAATAAACAGGCACTAGAAAATATAGCAGTGAATAAAAAGAAATCATGATCATCAATTTATATTGAGTTATGTTGAGTTGTATTAAGGGGTAGAAATCAAAATCGTTACTTTTGCCGGTATTATTACACGTTGATATATAACTCACTCCCCACCCCACCCCCACCCCCACCCCCCCCCAAAAAAAAAGGTGTGTGTATTTGCATTTTTCTTCGTTCGTGTGTGAAACAGTCTTGTCCAAGATGTATCTAACATAAGTATATACAAAATATAAATGCGTAAAACAAGAAATAACAATCGCTTATCAATACGATTACCCATTTAGACGAATCTTCTTGGCAAAATGGTATCTCATAAGCTTCTTCATTTGTCTGCATCTCCACTGTCTGTTGAAATGATTTTGGTTTAACACGAGGGAGCGGTAGTGGCCTTCTTGATTTTACTATTGGTGGTCTATCCTTAGCAGTAGGCGAAGTGACGATGATTCCGTGTGGTGAAAGTGAAAGTGGCTCTTCAGAATGAACGTCACAATAACTTGTCTGTTTATCCTAAAAAAAGATGAACATCAAAAGTGGAGTAATACTTGAGATAAAATGCGTACGTCTGTACGTACAACCCCGTCACAAATAATTATATATACATTTGCGTGTATTCTTTTCTAAGTTGTGATCTCATGTTTGGCATAATAGCAGCTAGTGTTTAAATAGAGAAATTTGGGCCCCCAAAGTGTTCGCTCATCAGGAAAACTAGATTTTACATTTTCTCAAGTTACAAAAAGGTGTTCGAAATTAACAGAAAATTTAGTAAATAACTAACATGATGTATATCGAGGTTTACAGGTGAGAAACACGACTCACAACCCCCGGTAAGCGATTTGGGTAACGTATTGAACAATTTCCCTGTAGTAACTGTGGTAAATTTTGTTTTCTAGTTCATGTTTACATATTAAGACACCTCCCCTTCATGACATTTGATCATTGATAGAAGTAAGGTACCGGTACAGTACCGCAATGATCCAGAGTATACCTTAAAAAACTTAATGCTTCAATACACGCAATATTTTAGGATCCAGAACTCTGTGAAATTGTATTCTGATCAATGTAATATTTCATGCTATACTCGTGTTCTTTTTAGTTAATGTTAATTATGTTCTACTTAAATATGTAAAGCAACATTTGCAAACTTTGCAATCAACCATACTGACACGCGAATTGGAAGATTTGTTCTTGCAGCCTGGCAATTCATAAGTGTCGAGTTTTGTACTGTACCTGGGAAGACATTGCATCGGCTGTTCTTCCGACTGTCTGTCGTCTTGGTGTTAGTTTAACGGGTAGTGGCACTGCCTCTTTTGTCTTTTTCTTGCCTGGCAACACTGATGGGGGTTTATTCATGCCAGTAGTAGTGGCCGTGTCTGATTGGTTCTGGTCAGGGATTTCGTATAGATTTGTTTCTTCTTCCTGTGAACGAAGCAACATTTACGATAAAGGCGTAATATCTTGTAAGATATTATTTCCACATTCTCAATGTTTGTAGTCCAAGTTATATAACAAATGACATCTAGATATTTAATTATAGTTACATTTCATTAATTTTCTAATTTGTAGAACAAACATGAAGTGATAACACTTTATCGTAGGCCAACAGGTAAAGAGATATAAATAAACAAACAATGCATCAATAATATTGAAAAATTAGTTATTATTATTATTATTATTTTTGCTTTGTCATCATTTCTGATGACAGGGACTAGAAAAGCGAACTTAATCACTGTTACCCTCAGGCATCCAGTCCCGGGTAGTTTTTGCATATGAATAAGTGACCACAGCACCGGGTTTTCACCCTTCTCTTTTCGATGAAGTGTGTGGGTTCTTTTACGTGCTGAGGTGTTTCTGTCTCAACACGGGACCTCCGGCTTTACGTCCTATCCGAGACGAGGTAATAGGGATGGATAAAGTGCCTTACCCAAGGACACAACCGCCATGGCCCGGCGTGGATTCGAACCACGGACCTCTAGGTCGAGAAACCGCAGCCTTATCCACTGAGCCATGACGCCTACCCATTTATGTCCCCATTATGTTATTTCAATATTGTTTATAGAAGACAGCATTTATAAATGATTTTGAAGAACTAATTAACGTAAAAACAATGCAAATGACGCAGGATATAGTTTTGATAGTCAAATATTAATGCCGCGTTTACACTATGTTCCCGGCGGCCACGGCAGCACGTTTCAGGCCACCGTGGACAAACGGGATTAGACGTGAACCACGCGTCTTAAACGCTGGGCAAACGTGACAGTCCGTGATTTGCCGTAGATGCCGGGCCAGATTTTTTAATTTCAAATTTGCCACGGTATTCCGGCAGCCGACGGGGGAACTGGTAGCCGTAGTTAAAACGAGTGTGTAAACGCGTAGATAGTGACGAACGTAACAATACTTGCAGGCGATCCCTAGCGGCGAACCTGAGCATGTTGTATTCCGTATTTCACAATCCTTTCAAGTTTTTGTCACGTTGTCTACTGCGTCTTTGTCCGGTTCGACGGTATCAAAGTGTGATGGTAGATTTAGTTGCGTTCAGTTACGGTACGTCAGGCAACGTGACGGTTTTGCGGCCTGAAAGAATACGGCCGCGTTGCCGATTATAATACGGTCTGATCCGGCGAAGGCGGTTCTGGGAGGGAGTATAAAGCTGGCGGCCCGGCAGGAGAGGTAGACTACACGATCTCCTGAAGCTCTCAAATACACCTCTTTTTTTTTTTTTTTTTCTAGCAATTTTGGCGGAGGTGCCAATTCATTATTGGCAGAGTATTATATTTGCTGTACAGTATGCCAAAAATGCGGACAATCTGTGAAAAAATATTTGTACTACTTTTCTGGAAAGTTTGTGTATATGCGTATCACATTAAGTAGAATAACCAGTCTTTCTCATTTCACTTTATTTCATGTAATTTCACATTTGTTAATCAAGAGTTATGAAACTTTTTTTTTCCGTCGGTCAAAATCGCGTTTTTGACCACTTTTGAATCTAATGGTCAAATCAGCATTTGACCTTAAACAGAATGTGGATAATCATTGATAAAATAATATCAAAACAATTTACGCCTGACAGCGTAAAGTAAGAATAATGAGTGAACTCACATAACATTCACTCTTGTATAAAATATGTTATAACTAATTGTGTTTCTTGATGTTGAAAGGCCATCAACAACTAAGGACTTCCTGTTGTAGGGCCACGTACCATTGACTGAATAGTAACACTGTTTTCCATGTTAAACCACGTGCATTGTGATTTCATTTCGTGTCCTTTGTTCATGCAATTTTCCTGCTTCCGATGTAAGATTCTATATAGAACAATATAACTTCTAAATGCTTGAAATATGTTTGTGAAAGATCACTGAACCTTTCATGATTGCCACGCTATTATTGATTTTCTTTTCAATTTACATCCGTACAGTGTACAATTTCTGCGATTTGCATTATTTGCTGCCAGAAAATGTTCTATCTCAGGTTATAGACAAACCACATGAAACGAAATAAATCTTATTAGAAGTGTCTTTTAGCTTTTGGTCAAATGCCAACTAACAACGTTGTATATGATTTTATATAACAAAAATTATAATATTCACTGTTACCATTTCTTAATAGGCCTACAACTGCTGTTGCATATGCTCGAGAAGCATTTCTATACGTTGGGGCACAAACGGTGCTCCAAGGCTAACCTCAGCGTTCACGTTCCATCCGTAGAGCCCCCGTAAAGCCGCGTGTTTACAACATGTTCCCGGCGGCACGCAACCACGTTCAGAGCCACGTGGACAAAACAGTGTATAGACGTGAAACCACGCGATAGAACGGTGGGAAACGTGACAGTCCGTGATTGCCGTAGATGCCGGGCCAGATTTTTTAACCGTCAAAAAATTTGCCACGGTAGTAGTTCAAGAGATAGCCAGAATTTATTTGACAAAAATGACCAGGTGTCTTGTTATGATATTTGGGTAGAACATCCCTAGACACATTTGAAAACTGATTTCTTGAGTGTCGTGAGTGGTGGAACGTGACGTCAGAGGTCAATGACCTCTAACTTGACC
The DNA here is from genome assembly GCA_001188425.1 of Eucidaris tribuloides. Classification (NCBI taxonomy): domain Eukaryota; kingdom Metazoa; phylum Echinodermata; class Echinoidea; order Cidaroida; family Cidaridae; genus Eucidaris; species Eucidaris tribuloides. The sequence goes on from JZLH01S0041046.1 coordinate 42,853, forward strand.
CCCAATTCCTATGTGTCCGGTTTTCTGCAAATATTTCCTGAACAGATATTTGATATTTTACGTCAGTGGTGTCTAATGAAAGATATTAAAAATATCTATCCAACGATACCCATTGTGATATAATTTGATTCGGTTAAAGTCCTCATTTTGGG
>JZLH01S0041048.1:0-26597 GCA_001188425.1 Eucidaris tribuloides
AATATTCATTTCCTTTAAGATGTGCGCGAAACCTTTACAAATACATACCTTTAAAAAGAAGCTACAAAAGCAATCTTTCTGAATACTAGTATGATGAGTCGCCGTTGGTAACTCGACGAATTTTGCCGAGACTGTGACGACATTCGACTTGCCAACGTTAGTTCTCATATAACATATTATTACTATAATTTTCACTGACACAGTCAATAAATCTTCCCAATTCCCGCGTTTTTTTTTTTTATTTCTTGAAGACCTGCGGGAGGACTTCAATTTTTTTCAGATCGATACAATAAACTAAATTGAAATTATCGCGGTGATTGCATACCTATTTTTTCCATACTCTAATTCAATTAATGCGGAAAATGACATATACCCTATTTAATTGCTCTCCTGAGTTTCTTTCTTCCTTTCTCTTTCTTTTTTCCCAGCGCCCGTCTCGTTCTTATCAAGTTTTGTACCTTTGTTCGGTATTTGCACATTATCCCCGTCCATGTCTGTTTCCTGTTTTTGTATTGGCTATATTTGTATTGTCATTAATATTGTTCGCTGCCTCTCTTCTGTATTGTCAAATGAATTGTAAAGACTTATTTTCTATCATCTTTTGTTAACCTAACCTACAGCAGTATTATTTTGATTTTTCACTTGTTTCATTTCGTTTGGGGCCTACGAATACAAGTTTACTTCAGTAGGCTCCATCATTCCCACACTGCGTCAATAATTCTAGCATCTGTTCCTAATGATCATCTAATATTGTTGTTATACGAAAGTAGTTTAATCAAAATGAATTTAGCTCCATTAAGATCAATTGTTGCGGAAATGATTCTAAGTATTAATTTTTTCTAGTCTTAACAGTAATCAATAATTGTGTCTTATTATGTAACTGCTACTAAGTAGTCTAATTATTGTATAACAATTGTGTATTTTTGTGCTTATGATTCTGTACATTGTACGAGTAATTTGTGGAAATGTCAAATAAATCAATCAAATCAAATCAAATCTTTCGCGGTGTATTTATAGAAATTTGTCTTCCTAATGTGTAAGAACCTTTTTCTTTTCGGTCCAGCATTGCTCAGGAAGACTACGGCAACCGTTTGTCATATTTTTCTTGATGTGGGTGTCTAATTAAAAACAACGTCGGGACCTTCTTTGCGGGTATTGCCGCGATAAACATGATAAAGTACATTTAATCCTCCCTCTCTCTCTTAATTAATATCAGCTCCACATATTAGAGGTAGTGGATATCTGAAATTAGAATTTTAGAATCCAACGCGAGCACTTAAAGAATAGGTTAGCTGACGCTCCATTAATTAACACAATCGTCTCTACAGTGCGTATCAAAAAAAGTAGACACTCAGAAAAAAATTAAATACACAAAAATTTCATGATCTAGAGATTATTTTTTGATATGAATATTTTCAAGATACCTCTGTATGACTCTGTTGGTCATGAAAGTTATTTCATGCATGAGGTGAGCATCAACCGTTTGTGTGGCAACCTTTTGTGCAATCGGCCAATAATGCATTTGCGCACAGAATTGTGTTCTTATATAATCAATGTTTAATGACTCATATAGACCGGGTGCTGCAGAAGCTTTCAACTGATGTGCACAAGGATTCAATCCTCAACATGCTCACAGAAGAGGTAATATCAATTTTGTGAAAAAAAAGATAAAAAATGAAGCCATGATTCAGAAGTACCCCCCTAAAAAAGAGAAAATGTCATGTTTGCAAGACGAACTGTGAATTGAAAAAAAAATGGCATTTTCTTGTTTTTAAGGGGGTGGGGTGGGTTGTATCTGAATCATTGCTTCATTTTTGCTTCATTTTAAATGCTCAGCATGCTCAGAGAAGAGCTAATATCAATTCTGTGACAATTAAGAAAGACAAAATAAAGCAATAATTCAGATACAACCCACCCCCACCCCCTGAAAAAGATGATTTTTTTTTTAAAATTCATAGTTCGTCTTGCAAACATGTCATTTTCTTCTTTATACAGGGGCATATCTGAATCATTGCTTAATTTTTGTCTTTTTTCACAAAATTGATATTACCTCTTCTGTGATCATGCTGAGGATTGAATCATTGTGCACATCAATTGAGAGCTTTTGCAGCACCGGTCTACGAGTCATTAAATTTCGACTATATAAGTATAAGAACACAATTCCGTGCGCAAATGCATTTTTGGCCGATTGCACAAAAGCGGGTTGTGCTCACTCATGGGTGAAATACTTTCAATACCAACAGTGTCATCAGATAGCTTAGGTCCAAGGTAAAATATTCATATAAAAAAATAATCTCAAAATCACGAAAAAAAAATTATAATTTTTTTTCCAAGTGTCTACTTTTTTTTTGATACACACTGAATAACTCTTGTCACGAGGTAATTTAGAGGTAATTTAGGAAATAAAATCAAAAGTGTATAACATACAAACATTGTACGAAGAACGAGTCAATGATTGCGCGGTAGATACACCGATTAAAATACATAGCATAACAGTAATTATAGTCAGGTTCATTATGTAAATTCGCCGGATTTTTTTGGAGAGTCTGAAAACTTTATATTTTTGGAAAGCTTATTGTATGAGCAATCAGAAAAACAATGTTTCCATTTGCACTGAATGTGTCAAAAACTGCGTTGCCACGGTAACGGCATATTATGGCAATAAAATCGGGCGAAAATCTTGCGGATCAAACTACTTTCTGAATTTTTGACCATTGCTCATGCAATTTGGCATACACATTGGTCTTGGGCTGAAGATGTGCAAGACACATTTTTTGTATATGTGTCAGAAACTCCGTTGCCATGGAAACGGTACATTGTGGCAATAAATCCGTTGAAATTCTTGCGGATCAAACTTCTTCCCTATAACTTGTTGCCATTGCTTATGAAATTTGGCTCACACATTGGTCTTGAGATAAAAATGTGCAAAAATCCGGCGAAAGTTAAAATTCAAACATAGTGAACCGGACTATTAGGGAGTATGTATGTGATGAATTAAACATTGAGATACACACAAGATATATTCAACTTGATTGGACGGTTCAACGCAAAAATTCTATATATTTTCAATACATTACTGATTTAAGAATAGCTGTAAATCACGTTTAAATTCACCTTTATCCTCATTTTTTCCAGGGACCTGGATCTGCGTACTCTCGATGTCGTCCCTTGTGTTTGTTTAGGGGATACACACACCCACATCACACAGTCATCATCATCATCATCTTCATCATCATTATTATCATCATCATCATCATAATCATAATCATCATCATCATCATCATTAAAACCTTCTGCTGCTGATCTTCTTCTTCTTCTTCTTCTTCTTCTTCTTCTTCTTCCTCTTCTTCTTTCTTCATACATCCATGCACATAAAATCGTACAGCATGCGTAACGTTCTGCCAGTAAACACTACACACCTCTCATTGGATGGATCAGACAGTATAGCTATGCATTCTACCCAATGAGAAGATAGGATCAAGTTGATGCTAATTGTATGAATAATCAAGACATCTTTCTGTCCAATGAGAAGAGAGAATCAAGTTGATGCTAATTGTTTGGCTGTCAATTCAATTTACCCGTCACAGTTGTCAACCACGATGACTGACGCGACCCAACAAGAACGCGGCGGCGGTCGGCATCAAAAGTTGCTCAACTTTCTGTATGTTCGCCGCTAAAGAGTAATATTCGTTGACAACAATGAAATGATTAACCTAAAATGGACCTTCATGTATTTAAGAGTCATTGAGCTTCACAGAATGGGAATGCGAACACAATACAAGAAAATCTACCACTGATCATCTCCAGGCCTGAATTCATCTATTCAATGTGTCGTCACGTTGCATGAAGCGGATGCGACTGGCTCATGGCGAATCCAGGGGGACGGGTGGGGGGGGGGTGGGGGGTTGGAAGCAACGTGCCACCTTGATTTTTAAAACTTAATTTTTCGGTTTTGTTAGCATTTCGTTATATTTTGTAATCGCAAACCTAATCAAGGATATGATGAGAAATAGGTAATTAAACTTTAATAATGCGGGTGAGGGGTTTAAAGTCACAGTTTCGACTTTTCAACAAAATGCGGTTTAGTCCCTCAGGGCGTTTGGTCCCACGCGCTAGGGTATCGTCCATTTCGCTGCGGCGTTTTCGTTCGCCCCACGCCCCTCACTCGTCAACTTGAAATTTCCGGCTCCTGCTCCTGGTGTAACTCCCACCGCATACTTCATGTGAGTTGGACATAGACAGGCAGTGGTCTTCGTATTCGAAAAACAAAGCAGCTAATAATGTAACGAAAGTACACTGCTTTACCGTTCTGTAAATATTGACACTATTTTTTTACTTCAGAAACAACTGTACATGTATTTAACACCATTCGATACATTTTGAGAACTGCATTAGCGAGGTCAAATCCATACCAACCTAGATAATAATGTGATCGTTTCACCTCAAATAGTGAGTGTATTGGTCTAAATTAATTCAAACAATTGACATTTAAGAATCTCAAAACTAGTTGAGGCAAATTCAATTAAACCAGTATTTCTACTAAGTTCTACTGGAAACACACATGTCATTGAATACAGACTTGTTTTCACTTAATTTATATATTTATTCTGCATTCTGTTATTATATTTTAAATATTTATTATCTTTTTTTTTTTTGTGATTGTTATTATTTTAATTTGAATATTGGTCCCTATGACGAACAGGCCATACAATGGTAGGCCCTGGCTGAGGTAGGCGCATACAGCCTGGTTTAGTGCATCAGTTTTCTATTGCGTATTGTCATGATTGTTTATTTTTTTTTTACACGGAAATTAAATAAATATCAATACACGATATAGTCATCAGTGTGCAACGTCAATTTTCTTCCCTGCATGCATGTATGTATTCATACACACACACACACACACACACACACACACACACACACACACACACACACACACACACACACACAACCCCCCCCCACACACACACACATTACAATTGACGCTCATAAAACTCATGCAATGGATTGCGTAACAACGTTGTACANAACTACGTGACATCTAACTACACACCCCCCCCACCCCACCACACACACACAACCGTACGTGCCCTCTGATTGGATGAATAGGACAGCACCTGTACATTCTACCCAATGAGAAGAGAGAATCAAGTTGTTGCTACTCGTTCATCTGTCAAATTTACTCGTCAACCTGTCAACCACAGCCTGACGTGATTCGAATACGATAGATGCGACGGCGCGGCGGTCGGCATCAAAAGTTGTCCAAGTTTCTCTATGTTCGCCGCTAGATAGTAAACTTTGATAACAATTATTGTGAATGATTCATTTTATTCACTTAAGTATCATTCATCCCCACCCATGGGTCTGTGAACACAATAGACGTATATTAACTCAATTAACTCTTGAAACACCATTGATCCTTCCTAAGCCTGAAGTCATCCATTCATTGTGTCATCACGTTGAATGACGCGGATGTGTCCGGCTTTACTTGCATTGCATCATGGGCAGGTAACATGTCTTGGCTTAAAAAAAAATAACCTTATTAATAGACTGACGAAAACAAACTACCCTATCATATGGTAAACTTTACCACTTTATCATTTTAGAAATAAACTTCGAAATATTACCCGTGGCACGCAAATCTCCCTTCATACAGTTGACTGCATAGCGGGGGGGGGGGGGGAGTTTGTTTAGACTATCCGCAGAATGGTACAAAATTGATTTTGAAATTGCCTTTTGGGAATCTTTAGTTGTTGTTATCCGTTTTTTTTTTACTCAAAATGGTATGTGTATCAAATTTTCAATTGGAAGGTTTTGTGGACCACTTAAGAGTCATAGTTATCCACTCGCAGAAGTGTGGATTTTTTTTAGAGGATGGGGGAAATTGAGCTACTACAGGTAAGGGGTGTGTGATTGCGAGATTTTACAAATATTATTACTAGCAAATTTGTTGTGTACCTTTCTATGGGATGAATCTCTCTCGGGGCACGAGAGTGATTCAATACTAGTACGTTCATGCTTGATTCAGGTCTGGTATGTCCATGCTTGATTGTGCTTAGGTAAACAAATTCAAGATAAATCCTTCCAGTCGGGAGATACACTCCAGTTGGTATATCTTTTAATCAGTTTGGTTGTAGAGGCATTTTTTTATTTCTACCAATCATGTCAATGTAATTTAACGGGTTTCTTGTATCGCTGTAAATTTACATGACGAAATTTGCACCCAAAGAAACGAAGCCCAGCACTGTTTACTTTGTCATGATACTTTTTTTTTAGGTCTTTCCTATAAACTATGAGAGTTTTCGAAACAAAATCTAAAATGAAAAAGATAACATACATTCGAAATTATAAGAGAGCAATTCTCCCTATCGCATATAGCCGATATTAAGCGATATCACCTCGCGATACCGATATCTGATCGATCGCCCTTTGGATACATACTTCCGGTTCCGGTAAATCGTACAGTCAAACGCACAAAACGTGTCATTTCGAACCTCGTCAAATTCGTAATCTTAATACCTCATAGTTGGATTGACATGATGAACAATTTTGATGAATGTCTGTTTTGCGATTAAATGACTTTCTTAGTGAAAGAAATGCTCCTACGACTGGTAAACGAAGGAATGAACTCAAAACCCTCGCCAAGAAAGCCGCGAATGTTAACCCCGTGATAGAGGAATGCGACCACGCGCATGCCGAGTCGGACCACGAACGCCGGTGTGTGAGGACGACCGATAGCTCCGTTCATGACCTTAATAGAAAGGTTGTTATATGAACGAAGGACTTGAAAAAAAAAAATTATTCGCGAGATTATAATAAAGATTTTAACACGATCCACGAGTACTTTAGCATTCGATGTGTATCGCGCTTGCTTTCACCGGAAGTTTATTTCCCAAGAATAAAGGGTAAAAAAATTAGAGCGCCACATGCGTTCAGATTCGGAGAGCTATATGCGATAGGGAGAATTCTTTATGAAAGAGGGCCAGTTTTACCCAGTAATGCGGCTTAAGTTGCTGTTGTTATTTCATGGAGGGGGAGGGGGTTCAAGAAAATACCGCACTATCAAAATGGGTTTTAAATGATGGAAGATTTGGGGAGCTGCCTTGAACGATGAGAAGGGTGACATTTTTTATTTTCTCAATCAGTGACAGCTCTTCTCTTATCCGCGACAGTCAATCCATTTCAGGTATAAGTTTCTTAACCAGAGTCACGGGTAGGCTACGAGGCTTGAACTGACCAGAGAATGGACATGTCGGTGACACAGAAGCAACCTCAGAAGTCTTTATCTAGTTCCGACTAATTATCTCATACATAATGACTCCTTTCATTTCGTGGACCTGATCTTGAAAGTATAAATGACCAAGTGATAACAAGTTGAAACTTGCTGGTTAATTTGCCAACAATTGATGTAAAAACGCGTACGATAGAATTAATCTTGTAGGGATCAGCGAGTTACTTTTACCTTAATTCTTCCTTTTGTCTGGAGGGTTTCATGCCTCTATTTAGTTCTTTACAATAACGTCTTGCCAATAGGTCAATAACCGAAGTGGTAATAATACAAATGAAGTGGAACATTCAAAGTGAATTTGAGATTACAGTATAAAACGTAAAACGTCGATGTGTCACTTCTACAGGTACCAGTTTATAAAAAAAAATGCATTACACCATGTCCATGGTTCTCATTTGTGAACACGTGACAGGCCCATCGCAAATTTACATATATTATTAATACTAATTTAATAGCATTTCACAGAACAACATTTTTTAAATCTTTTTTTTTTTTAGTTTAATCAAATATGTAAATATGGAGTCAAAGTACAGGCCAGCGTTCATATTTCCCATTTCGAATGGTATACCCTCACATTCCCGAACATAAATAGTGTGATCTCATTATTTAGCTCATACCGTTCACTTATTGAAAATATTAGACACCTTTGTGACATAATAAATATTGTTTCCATAATACAATTTTAAGAGACACAGACAGAGATAGACGGACAGGCAAAAACACACTCACTGCACTCTTAAAAATTCCGGGTTAGACTGACTCGGAAAAGGAATCCGTTGGGGGCACACTCGGAAAAGGGTCAGTTTCAACCACATTCCGGGTCAAGTTTGACCAAAATCCAAGTCAGGTTGACTGGTATTTTGGTCAACCTTGACACACAATTTGGTTGAAACTGACCCCTTTCCGAGTGTGCCCCCAACGGATTCCTTTCCCGAGTCAGTCTGACTTGGGATTTTTAAGAGTGTATATACCGGTCAGTCGGTCACATACAAACAGGCACGATGATAAAACGCCAGGAATTGCAGCAGCTATACATGTATAGTGACCACATTATTCTATATAGCAGCTTTTTAGAATTTGATTTATTGTACTCAAAACAAACTCAAGTTACCATATCACAATTCCTCCTGAAGACTGTCGCCCGAGTTTAGTCTGGGATCTACAGGTGCCAGAGGGTGGAAAAAGAACGAAGAAGAACAGTTTGAGCATGGACCTACAACGAAGGTCCATGATTTGAGATTGAATTTCAGTTTGGTAGTATGTCTTGACCATTTGTTGTACATTACTCTAAATAATTTAAATAATTTCATATAGGTATTTATTTTTTTTATATTATTCTATCATTAAAGTCACAGGCTAACATTGACCATCAAAAATGTGAGCTACACAATCCTCCATGCTGTAAGTGTCTTTGAAAAGGTAAAAAATGAAGCCCTGAAAAAAAAATGTATTTCAAAATGATGATTTAGTACTTAAAACAAGTGAAAATCTACACGCACTCAAGTTGACCGGATTCACCTGTCCATTTCCTTCCATAGACTTACTGTGGGTAGATCTAGGTAATTTTCTCCTCCATCGGAGTGGAAATTGTTTATTCATGCATATCTTGCCAGCGGCAACATTAACTCTTCAAATTTTGTATTTTGGGTGTTATTTGTCCATTTAAGCACTTCTATGTAGCTCAGATATCAGAGTTTGCCTTTTTTTTAAAATTGAAGCTCCACAATGTTAGCCAATTACTTTAACATCTCCCTTCGAAAGTTAATTTGCTTGGTATATCGTCGTCTTTCTTGCCACGACATACTCCTCGCTGACGCCCTGTCAATCACCCATCACTGCCCGGTCGTATATCTGTCACTGACGTCACGCGGACAATAGGCCAACTAAATTCTGATGGGTTGGTGAGTTTTGAAAGGCCAGAGAGAAATTACAATGACGATAGAACGCGGGACTTAGCACTGAGCGGCGTACATCAGACGTTACGACAATACCCCTTTAATGTTACCGATATAATCTTGTCATAGTCGATCGTTAATGGGGATTGCTAATATAAATACCTGCTACCTTGCACTACAACTTCACTCACTCTTTTTGCTTGCTTCAAGACAACATACATTTTGCTACTTGCTTGTAATATCGTTACGACAGTTTTGTGATATTATTGGTTCTGTTTTGAGTATCATTTGTTGATAAGTACATCTTGTTAACTGGAGAAAATGGCGCCGAGTGGATATTCAAAGTATTTGCAGGTATGTATTGCCTGAATATATGATTTATTTTATACATGTATGTTTATATGTTTTGTACATGTATGTTTTTTTTTTATACATGTATGTTTATATATTATTCACATGTATTTTGATTCCGACCCCGTGCTCTAAATTGAGTTGTTAATATCTGTATTACATATACATTGTGCTACGTTTGCGTATTACTTATTATCTGTTTTCCTTTTCTTCTCTTTAATTTCAGTTGCCTGACTGTGACGCTGCCGACATCGGTAAACCCAGCCCTCTCGCCTTGTTGGCTGCAACCTGCCAGAAGATCGGCCCGACGCCATCTCCTCCGAGCCTTAGGCTGTCGATACCCGTCCAGAGAGTCGACGTACCAGCTTCCAGAACGCCATCTCCGATCCCTGCCGAAGTATTGTCACCTGAGATTGCAGTTTCTTCCTACCAGCTGCCTCCGACGCCGCCGACGACACCCCTAGCTAGCCCGTCGCCACCACCATCCCGCTCGGTGTCGCCCGCACACGTACCAGCCGACTTCGCTCGTCCATCACCATGTGGCTCGCCGTACCACCACCCGTGTAACCCGGTGTACCACTCGCCCGCTCTTCGCTACTCACCGTACACCATGATTGTACCTTCTCTTCCGGTTGTGTCGCCGCCACCAGTTACCCGCTACGTGCATCCGTACTACTACCCTCAGCCAGTGGCATTCTCGGGACTTTGTGACTCTATGGTGCCAGTACCAGCCGTGTTGCCGCAGCCGGTCTTCGGAGTCTACCCCCATCATCATGCGAAAGCCCGCTCCGTACCAGGGAAGGTCCGTGTTTCGCGATGCTGCAGATCGAACGTGGACATCGTCGTCATGATATCGCCAGCATACTACGTCACAACGACAGAGAGGACGAGATCGTCGATGTGGTTTCTGTTTAGACATTTTCTGATGGGAAGTTGCTGACTTCGAACTCTGCTTGTGTCGGCGGGATAAACTTTGTCAGAACGTGGACATTTCAACTTAATAACAACGCGTTGTTTATTCTTGCCTCTTGTACAATAAATTATTTGCAATAATGAATGTAAAATAATTTGGTTCCTGAGTTTGATTTTGTCGTTGCAGAACTTATGTTTGTTATATGTGATTCCCGATGTGATTGTGCTCAGGAAAGATGAAAAATGCTTGTGCATGTATGTTAGTACTTGTACTGGTATGTTTGTGTGTGTGTGTGTGTGTGTGTGTGTGTGTGTGTGTGTGTGTGTGTGTGTGTGTATGTGTGTGTGTGTGTGTGTGTGTGTGTGTGTGTCGCGCTACCTTCGTCCGTGCTGCCTGCGTGTGTGTTTGCGTGTTTAGGTCAAGACAGGTGGTTTGTTGTGGTGTGTTACCAGTGACGTAATCATGAATCATGAATCTCGTGGTAGGTGGGGGGGGGGGGGGTCCCAGCTTCGCTTTTCGTATGGCCAATACATGTATAATTATTAGACTCAACGGGTTAAAATTTGCCTTATGGAAATATGGTAAACATGACTAAAAAAATGTCTGTGTGTCACAATTTTAATACTTATCCGCTGACAGGCGCTGTTTTTTTTTTTCCGGGGGGGGGGGGGCGACTACGGAGTGAGCGAGACATCAGGCAGATCAAACAAAGATATGACATTTGAAGATCATTTGTTAACCGCACATATCAGTAACTTCTTTTTCTCTAGTTAATCTGAACAATGGTTGGGGAATACATACATGGATATCACATTATATATTCAATCTCATTAAATATCAGAATTGGTATCATTCTGATAGTACAAAATGCATAGAAGGTTACTCGAATCGTAACAGTACATCGTTGGTTTAAAGAGTGTAGGTTTCACCAGAAGGATTCAATCGTGTTATTGAACGTGAAGACACAATGTACACTATAGTAGATGGTTTCAGGCCTGGAGAAGATCAATGCTAGATTTAGTGAGTTAATTCGTTTATTGTGTTCGCAGACCCAAATGGGTGGAGTTCAATGACTCTTGAATGCATGGAAATCCTTTTCATACGATTGTTGTTACACGATTGTTGTCGACGAAGTTTACTCTTTAGCGGCGAACTTAGAAAAACTTGGACAACTTTTGATGCCGACCGCCGTCGCGTTCTTCTTGTATTCGAGGCACGTCAGACTGTGGTTGACATGTTGACGGCTAAATTAACAAACAATTGTCATATATTCGATTCTCTCTTCTCATTGGACAGAATGATGTCTTATCTATACAATTAGCATCAACTTGATCCTCTCTTCGCATTGGAAATAATACTTAGACGCTGTCTTATTCATCCAATCAAAATGCAGTGGCAGGTAGCTGGGACCTACAGTTGTAACAGAATCAGTTACGAAACAACAACGAAAGAGGAAATAAAATGATATCATTGATGTTTTTTATTTGTCTCTCTCTCTCTCTGTATCTTAAACCGCAAATTTGGTTTTGGCGATTTATTTTTTATTGGAAAGGTTTATGCCCAAATGTTATATCACACCAATAACAGATTCTGAATAAATGAAAAATCTCGCCCCCCCCTCCCCCAGGAGTTTTTATTTATTGGTGTGATATGACCTTTGGGCATAAACCTTTCCAAAAAAGGAAAAATAGCCAAAACTTAACTTGCGCTTTAGATCGCAACTACTGATCTTAATTTTAACAAACACGTTAGACAAAATGAACCACGTGGGACTCGAAAGTGTCATTTACAGCTATCACTGGTTACCGGCATTGACACGATGAACACAGGAACATATATACCAAGGCTCACCATTCAGGCACGCTGATCGACCAAAACAATTTGGGTTTTAAAATACAGAGAGACACAAATAAGAAATAAAAAATGCATTGTATTTTCACTTTTCTGAATAATTCCTTTCAAAATTGTTAGGCAATCTTAAAAATGGGTTGTTTGTGTGTGTATTAGTGTGTGTGTATGTGTGCTAGTGTGTGTGTGTGTGTGTGTATTAGTGTGTGTGTATGTGTGTTAGTGTGTGTTTGTGTTAGTGTGTGTGTGTGTGTGTGTGTTTGTGTGTGTGTGCTACTGTGTGTGTGCGTGTGTGTGTGTGTGTGTGTGTGTGTCTGAGTGCATGTGTGATGGGAAACAATTATCTCTAGTCAAGGAGCGTCTGTGTGTGTTGTTTGTGCGTGCATGTGTATGTGTGTATTTATGGGACACATGCACACACTGTGTGTTTGTATGTATGTGTGTATTGTGTATGTGTATAATGTATCTATATATAGTAATACATAGTTAATTAACCCATATTATCTGTTCATATCTAAAATTATTGTATACACAGAAAACACACACGCGCACACACGCACGCACGCACACACACACACACACACACACACGCACATACATACAGACAGACGCTCCTTTGACTGGAGATAGTTGTTTCCCATCATACATGCACTCAGACACACACACACACACACACACGTATACAATGACACATAGTACATGTATATACATATATACATACATACAGTGTGTGTATGTGTCGCATACATACACACGTACAGATAAACACACACATAACATATATACAAACAAAATATTATGTAATAAATATACGGAAATGGATTAGATAATATTTTTTAATAATATCGCGGAAAAACAGATCATATTTTTGAAAGATTTAAACCAAAAGACGGTCATGGTAGGGCCTGCCTCATCACCGGAGCAACACCACCGTACCATGTCTCTTACCATGCTCACATTGCTTGGAAGTGCATTAATCCCGGACATTAATGCTTCGACTTCGTATTTTATATGGCACTACATGTATACCATGACTACCATGAACTCTCAATAGGGTAGACACACTGTATTGAGTGGTCAGGGTAGTTACTGTTAGCAATGTAAATCCCGAGACACGTACCTCCCAGGTGTACCTGTACCTGTCGTGATGGCCTAGCCTCCGGACCGCCAAAGGTAGCACACGTTAGATTGATATAAATACTGCCATTTGTGAAACCGTAAAATTTCACAGTTACATCTGTATACCAACATCTCTGAACATATACAGATATATGTACATGGAAATTTGTCAGTTTTTTTTTAATTTTTTTTAAATGCTGGTGCAATTCAGAGAAATGATTAAATTCCAATTTTCCAAATAATTAATTACTGGTCATTTTTAGTTTACGGGCTCCATATTAAGAGAAATATTTGTATGAGTATCGTATCTACTGATTATGATATGAATATTCATTGGAAAATATCTGTCTCGTGCTTAATAACGTTGTGCGGATCGTGTAATTAGTTCGAGGATTTTGAGTAGCACATGCAGCGCTGGATGCAGCAACAATGTACAGTCGCCATATTGTACATGGTATAGGAATAAAACGAGTGCATGTACAGTATATGGTAATGAAAGGCAGCGCTGGCGATGAAGGTGGAACGGTTGTACTTCTAAGGAAAATTATTTTGTTAAGAAACATTATAATATTATCCAACATGCTTACTAATAGCTGGAACGTTTTTAAAGACAAATATTCTACAAATATCAGTAAATATCAAAATTACTTGGCCATATTGTTTAAAACAAGGAAAATTTCCTTTAATGGTACATGTACTATTATATGCGCAATGAGCACCTAATACATGCAATTTGATTTTCGTTCCTTATAGAATTATTTATTATTATTGTTATTATTCTCCCTCTTCTTCTTCTTCTTCTTCTTCTTCTTCTTCTTCTTCTTCTTCTTTTCTTCTTCTTCTTCTTTCTTCTTCTTCTTCTTCTTCTTCTTCTTCTTCTTCTTTCTTCTTCTTCTTTTTCTTATTCAAATATTGTAATCAACATTCTCAATTCACTCCGAGATACAAGACACAGAATAAAGAAATAGTCGTAATCTGTATTTTACGCGCAATACATAAAACCACACACACAACACACACACACACACACACAACACACACACACACACACACACACACACACACACACACACACACACACACCACACACACACACACCACACACACACACACACACACACACCACACACACACACAAACACACACACACACACACACACACACACGCGCGCGCGGCGCGCACACACACACACACACACACACATACATACACAACAATGAACACACAAAACACACACATACCACATACCCACAAAGATACAAGTATACACACGTTCACCCACAAACCGCATTTTGACTTTCGCGTACGGCCAATCCATCAAATTTCTCTATGAGATGTTGATGTATTCTGTAACTTGTTTAGGTTTTTAAACATATTTTTATATTATGGGGGGGGGGTCAACATGATATGTCCCCCAATATTTTCATGGAAGCGGTTGCCTTCCCATTGCCTCCATGGTCGACGCCTTGAAGGATATACTCCTATTTTGACCTCTTTTTTCTTTCGTTCTTAAATGTGCATGTATTTTGCATTTTGTGTAGGAATAAAATGAGATAGGTGAAGAGCTTCTGCATGTGGAGAAGTATAACGAATGAATACACACAGACCCTAAGACACACTCACACACATAGAAATACACACATACACATACATACTTGGTGTTAAAAATGATATTTGTTAATTTTGAAAATTAATAACACAAAAACTGCACAACAGATTATACTGGCATTGAGTATAGTTACAGCATAATAGTAAACATTTTTGTTTTAGGTGGTTTGAAGACGATATCAATAATCAGTTTTATGTGATCCATGCTTTTTTAAAAAGTTACGGTTCAGATTTTGCTCAATATCCAATCCCCTGTACAAAATTGAAACTGTACAGAAATCGAATGGTGTGTGTGATGGTGTGTGTCTAGTCCCCACACAATAGCATTAGACAATGGCTATGGATAGTGAATAAAGTCTAGCAGGCTACTTACTAATGAATATTAATAAAGCATTTATCTAGCCCGGCTGTAGTGACAGATTGGCATACCAATGTTCCTAACCTGCGCTGTTCACCGCCATTGTCTATTGTGTGGGAACGAAACACACACTCTCACACACATACCATTTGATTTCTGTACAGTTTCAATTTTGTACAGAGGGTTAGATATTGAGCAAAATCTGAACCCTAACTTTTTAAACAAGCATGAATTACATTAAACTGATTGTTTACATTATATTCAAACCACCTCAAACAAAAATGTTCACTATTCTGCTGTAACTTTACTCAATGCCAGTATAATCTGTTGTACAGTTTTTGAGTTATTAATTTTCAAAATTAACAAATATTATTTTTAACACCTAGTATATACAAACATACAAACAGAACATACAAACATACTAGTAAATACATACACATGAAAACACACACACATATACACACACAAATAAACAAAACACACACATGCATACACAAATATACACATGCACACATACCAACAAACATACATATACGTAATGTGTCACGGAAATGGATTAGATAGCATTTTAAATTATATCGTGCAAAAATCGATCTTATTTTTGAAAGCCTATATACATGTATAAACCAAAAGACGATCAAAGAAGGCCATGCCTCATTAACTAGGGCAACGATGTCCCTTACATTGCTTGAAAGTGCATAAATGCTTCAACCTTGATATATTCAACTGCGAACTGCGATACTACAATGCATAAATGCTTCAACTGTGTATTCAACTGTGTACTAACCATGAAGGTAGAAAGAAACCTTTCTACCTCCGTGGTAACTACCACGAACTCTAAATAGTGTGTACAGTATTTAGAGGTCAGGGTAGTATCATCAGCAATGTAATTGCCGGGACATCCAACGAGGCTTGTACCTGGCCCTCAGAACGCCGTTGGCATTACGCGTTAGATTGATATATATATATATCACCATTTTTCATACCATTAAATTTCATAGTTACATCAATATAACAACATTACAGAACGTAACGTACAAGTAAACCGTCAGTCTTCTTCTTGTTTTTAATGATACTAGTGCAATTCAGAGAAATGATTTAATTGTCATTTTTAAATGAATAATTACTAGCTACATTTTGGTTACGGGTTTAATATCAAGAGAAATGATTGGATGACAATTGTATCTACTGATTATGATATGAAGATTCATTAAGAAATATGTGTCACGTGTTTACTGTGTTGTGCGAATCGTACAATCAGTTCGACATGAAAAGGGATTCGCATGAGGGGATTTTGAGTAGAACGTGCTACAACAATGCACAGTCGTCATAAATGGTAACGTAATATTAAAATATTGTCACAACTGCATACTACAGTGTACTGTATTACCGCCGTAGATTCTAGCTACCTAGCTGCTACTGCATTTTGATTGGACGAATAAGACTACCCAATGAGAAGAGAGGATCGAGTTGATGCTTTTGTGCATTTGTCAATTTACCCGTCAACCTGCCAACCACAGTGTGACGCGACTCAAATACACAAGAACGCGACGGCGGTTGGCATCAAAAGTTGTCAAAGTTTCTCTATGTTCGCCGCTAAACTTGGTTGACAACAATCGTGAAGCAATCGTATAAAAAGGATGTCCATGCATTTACGAGTCATTGAGCTCCACCCATTGGGACTGCAAACACAATAAACCTATTAAAACCCATTCATCCTCTTCAGGCCTGAAGTCATCTATTCATCGAGTCATCACGTTGAGTAACGCGGATGACTCCCTCTGGTGAAACCTACAACACGTTAACCAACACTGTACTACTACTGAGCGGATTTCTGCTCTTTCTGATGAGGTGTAACTCGGATAATCATAACACCTTATTAACCCTTTGGATGCTATAATATAAAATACAGTCGAAAATCTCGGGGTACCCCAAAATCTCTGGGTCCCCCCCCCGAGAGTTTTCATCAATTAAAAAAAACCCGAAAGACATTCGAAATCTGTTATTGGTGTGATATGACCTTTGGGCACTGAGCTTTCAAATAAAACTAGACTTTAATTCGTCACTAAGACGAATTGGTGATCCACGTAAACGCTCCGATCATTTAATCTACAGAAAATGTGACAATCAATATCAAGTATAATTGCTTGCTGAAATATGTCCCTCAAGTTCTCCATCAAACATTAATTGAAAATTCGACGAGCCCATACGCGTCGTCGCGACGCCAACATAATACACTCATGCTCATAATTATGGAATATTTTGAAGACATTTTAGAAGTTGCCATTTTTCTGTGAATGGTATACATCTGGGATTAATATTTGCTCACCCCTGGTGAAACAAGTATAATATAGGTATTTAAGGAATGCTGAGCATTTTGTAGCGTCCGACTCGACGCTAAAACCTGTGTATGGCAGTATTCAGAGTTGTTGTTGAGTCACGTGGTGGTTACGCGCGTTATTAGACTTGTAATAGACTGTTCTGATGTTAATTTGATGATAATTGACATTAGATCAAAATTTATATCAGTTTTTGTGTGTTTTGTAATTACTTTAATTCAATACTTTTTTATGATTTTTGGTGGATTTTTGTTTTAATAAATATATAATAATTGTTGTTGCCCTCAAGTGTATTTTAGTTTTTTTTACTTTACTCATCTCATGAAATCCAAAAATTGCTTCCTATACTGCGTTTTTGTGAAATAAAACTTATCTTGAAAATTTAGGACGATATAGGAGAAGGAACTAAAGTATCAACAAAATATTCCATAATTATGAGCAGGAATGTATGATAAACTTCTTTGACCTGAAGTTACTGTGTACTAAGATTAGTTATCTTGCTCGATTCCAGTCATGAAATATGCGAGAAATACGATTTATTTTGTGACGTCATAGATGACGTCACAGGAATTCGGCGTGCAAAGTGATGCCTAAAATGTTACATACGGATCATAGGCTGTCAGAATGAGCAACAAAAATTAGGGGTTAGCGTTAACTATGGAGAGTTACGAGTTATTAAAAGATATTACGCGCGCCTGTGCGCATTTGCCATTTTCGGGCGCGAAAGTGTTGTGTTGGGTTCAGGTGATCTGAAAATGTTCCAAATGATACAGGGAAAAATCTATCTGGAACGGTGTATGCACGAAAGAATTCGTTTTGCACATTTGTTATCATCTGCCAGTCTTGATAAAATGGGATGTACAATGAAGAGTTCTTTTGGTACGCAGGACAAAATAACGTGAATTTGCAGATCAACATCTACCACGGGATTCATGACTATACGTCACTGCTAACACACAATGGACCACCTGCCTAATCGGCCATTTACCTACCTACCTACCTACACACATACACACACACACACACACACACACACACACACACACACACACACACACACACACACACACACACACACACACACACACACACACACACACACACACACACACACACACACACACACACACACACACACACACACACACACACACACACACACACACACACACACACACACACAACACACACACACACACAATCGCATACACACAACATACACAAACAATCACACACACACACACACCATCATACACACTATCACACATGCACACACACAAACAAACAGAGACACACTTGTACACCAACACACTCAAACACAAGCCTGCAATATTTTTACGTCACTGCTTAAAATGTTTTATCTCATTTTATATGTTTTGTTAAATTTTGGATATACGAATAATGTTTTTGTTGATGGAAATAACACTTCGAACTTCAACATACCAATATACAGTACGCACCCACGTATACACACACACAGCCGTAGACACACACACAATCGCACACACGCAACACACACTCACACACACGTACATATCATGACACATACACACACGCACCATCACACACTATTACACATGCACACACACAGTCGAACACATACACACAATCGCATACACACTCATACACAAACATGCCATATGTTTAAGTTACTGTTAAAAAATGTTTTGTCTCATCTTATGTAATGTTTTATCAAAACACCATTTTTTACGAAATGTTTTTGTTGATGGAAAAAAAACAGTTCGAACTTCAACATACCAATATACACACGTACACAAACACACACACATACAGACACACACAAACACCCCAACATACAAACATATCAGTACAACACGTAAACACATACACAACAAACACACTATTAAGTTTAAGATATGCAACGACAACATCAAACTCGGGAACCAGTTAATTTTACATTCATTATTGCAAACAATTTATTGTACAAATAAATAGAGGCAAGAATAATCTAAACAATATTACACGTTGTTATTAAGTTGAAATGTCCACGTTCTGACAAAGTTTGTCCTGCCGACACGGGCAGAGTAAAGTTCGAAGCCGACAACTTCCCAGAAAATGTCTAAACGGAAACCACATCGACGATCTCGTCCTCTCTGTCGTTGTGACGTAGTATGCTGGCGATATCATGCCGACGATGTCCGACGTTCGATCTGCAGCATCGCGAAACACGGACCTTCCCTGGTATGGAGCAGGCTTTCGCGTGATGATGGGGGTACACTCCGAAGACCGGCTGGGGCAACACGGCTGGTGCTGGCACCACAGAGTCACAAAGTCCCGGGAATGCCACTGGCTGAGGGTAGTAGTACGGATGGACGTAGCGGGTAACTGGTGGCGGCGACACAACAGGACGAGAAGGCACAACCATGGTGTACGGTGAGTAGCGAAGTGCGGGCGAGTGGTACACCGGGTGACACGGGTGGTGGTACGGCGAGCCACATGGCGATGGACGAGCGAAGTCGGCTGGTACGTGTGCGAGCGACACCGAGCCGGATGGTAGCGGCGACATGGTAGCTAGGGGTGTCGTTGGCGGTGTCGGAGGCAGCTGGTAGGAAGAAACAGCAATCTCTGGTGACGATACTTTGGTGGGTTTCGGAGATGGCGTTCTGGAAGCTGGTACCTCGACTCTTTGGACGGGTGTCGACAGCCTACGGCTCGGAGGAGGTGGCGTCGGCCCTATCTTCTGACAGGTTGCAGCCAACAAGGCGAGAGGGCTGGGTTTTCCGATGTCGGCAGCGTCACAGGCAGGCAACTAAAATTAAAGAGAAAAAAAGGAAAAATAATAAGTAACATGCAAACATATATACAGTATGTTATACAAACATCAAACAATTCAGTTTACAGCACGGAATCAAAATACATGCAACTATTTTACAGACATATATATATAAGACGTGTAATATTGCGAATTATGAAATAAATAACATAAATTTCAGGGCAATACATACCTGCAAATACTTTGAGTTTCCACTAGGCGCCATTTTCTTCAGTTGACGTGATGTGCGTATCAACGAACGATACAGAACCGATAATATCACAAAACTGTCGTAAAGATAAGTATTCAATTTACAAGCAAGGAGCAAGATGCGTGTTGTCTGGAAGCAAGCAAAATGAGTAAGTGAAGAAGTACAGCGGGCTAGTTGGTACTTATATCAGCTCCCAGCCCATTAACGATAGACCGTGATAAGATTATATCGGTAACATTAAAGGGGTATTATCGCACCGTCTGATGTCCGCCGCTCGGTGCAAAGTATCGCGCTCTAACACCATTGTAATTTCTTTCTGGCCTTTCAAAACTCACCAACCAATCAGCATCTAGTCGTCCTATTGTCCGTGTGACGTCAGTGACAGATATACGACCGGACGATGATGGGTGATTGACAGGGCGTGAGCAAGGAGTGTGTCAAGACAAGAAAGACGAAGATATACCTGGCAAAGAACTTTCGAAGGAAGATGATATTGATAGTCGATGAACATTAATGAGACATGAAATACCTATGAAATAATTTTAGTCAACTTTTCTAGTAATGTACAACGAAAACGTAAAGACACACTATCAAACTCAAATTCATTTTTTTTAAAATTGGAACAAGGAAGGTCTTCTTACATGTATTGTCCTGTAATGCATAAACGCAAAATACCAATACAAAAACATGACTTTATAAGATTTGAAAGAATTATTGTAATTATCTGCTGAATGATATGAGATATTCTTTGGGGTCTGAATTGCATTTTGATTGCAAATTGATTTTGTCATATGAAAACTAAAAGAAAATGAAGAAACAAGATACAGTACCTAACGATTGATCATATGTTTTTATGTATATAACAGTTGTGTGTGTCTGTACATGCATGTATGTGAGTGTACACAGTCATGTATGAATGTATATGTGACGGTGTGTGTGCGTGTGTGTCTCCCGTAATGCGTTCTGAAGAGCACCATGGACCTGGTATTAATATGACAATTTTTTCTTTGAAACAAAATGGACATTTGTACATTTTTTCCTAATCCAGAGGCAAGTGACATATTACTTTACCACGACTTGAAATTCATCTTGGATGTTCCAATTCCTGCGTATAGTTACTACTTCGGTCATTGAGCAATTATTACCCAGACGTTATTTATACGTTAAACATGTAGAGTTAAATATCTCCGTGGATCTCTCTTCACAAAATGTAAAAAGGTAACAAAAAGTCCATGACTGGGTAGCTGATCCCGATGAGATTTTGTCTATTGTGCGCGATTTTAACTCAATTGTTGGCAAATTAACCATCAAGTTTCAACTTGTTATCACTTAGTCATTGACTTTCAAGATCAGGTCCACGAAATGAAAAGAATCATTAAGAGTGAGATAATCAGTCGGAACTCGGATAAAAACATCCGAGGTTGCTTCTGTGTCACCGACACGACCATTGTTTGGTCAATTCAAGCCCCGTGGACTCCCCGTGACTCTGGATAACAAAATGTACTTGAACTGGATGGACAGTTGAGGATAAGAAAGGAGCTGTCACTGCGAACTGCATGTTAATACGAGAGGAAAAAAAAATCAGTATCCTCATCGTTCAAGGAAGCGGAACCGGGGTACAGGGGGTATTAGCCCCCTCCCCAATTTCCATCATTTAGTGCACATTTTGATAGTGCCGTATTTTCTTGACACCCCCCCCCACCCATTTGCCGCATAATTTCGGATGTATGCACATTACCTTTTCCATGTTAGATTTTGTTTCGAAAACTCTCATAGTCTATAGGACAGACCTAAAATGTATCATGAGAAAGTAAGCAGAATTTTAGAAGTGATACTAATGGGAAGAGTAATAACCAATAACTCTTCACCGAATGTATTCGATGCAACTTTTGTGTACGCCAAATCGATGACGAAAAACAATTTTGTACTGCGGATATTCTGACTACATTTTATTTTTCTTGCGTGTCACGGGGAATATTTCTTAAAATTCATTTCTGAAATGATAAAGGGGTAAAGTTTACCATTATGATAGGGCAGTGGAAGCGAAGACATGTTGTCTGCCCATGTTCCATGCCCATGTTCCATATCGAGTAAAGAGGGTGGGAGTTACACCAGCCGGACATATCCGCGTCATTCAACGTGATGACAGTGACACAATGAATAGATGACTTCAGGCCTGGAGAGGATCAATGGTGTTTCAACGTCTATTGTGTCCACAGTCCCATGGGTGGAGTTCAATGCCTCTATAGAGATCTTTTTCATACGAGTGTTGTTTCACGATTGTTGCCAACGAATTTTACTCTCTGGCGGCGAACACACAGAAACTTGGACAACTTTTGATGCCGACCGCCGTCGCGTTCTTCTTGTATTCGAGGCATGTCAGACTGTGGTTGACGGGTTGACGGGTAAATTTGACAGACGAACGATTAGCAACAACTTGATTCTCCCTTCTCATTGGGTAGAATGTACAGGTGCTGTCTTATTCATCCAATCAGAGGACAGGTACGGTTATGATTTAGAATGTAACAGTTATGTCAAACTGTTACACTATATGAGTTTTATGAGCGTGCGATTGAAATGTACGTGTGTGCGTGTGTGTATATGTGTGTGTTGTTGTATGTATGTATGTATGTTGGTAGGTAGGTATGTAATAATAATAATAATAATAATAATAATAATAATAATAATAATAATAATAATAATAATAATAATAATGGGTTCTTATATTGCGCTATCCACAATGTATCATAGCGCTTACACATTATTATTACCCCGGTCACTGGATACATTAATTCAATCCAGCACTTACAGTGCTCACTCTCCACTCCCTGGGGAGCATTCCAGCCAGTCGCCATTTTGCAGGCGCACACATGCTTATCATTCAACATAAACATTCCCATCCTACCGGGTACCCATTTATACACCTGGGTAGAGAGCAGCGGTGTGGATAAAAATGCCTTGTTGTACATGTAGGTAGGTAGGTACATTGTCTGTAGGTATGTATATATGTACATGGATGGATTCAAGAATCAAGAATCACAGCCGCTTTGAATGCTGTATGAATAGAATGGAAAAAAAGTCGGGGAAACACAAGTCATCAGTGAAAGTTTCAGAGAAATCGGACTAATGATAAATAAGGTTATCAATGTAGAAAATGCTACATGTACGATCGTTATAAATTGATAACACTATTACACTGTTTTATGTCAGAAACCTTCTATTTGTGTTTGTATACAAAATGTTACAAACATTTCAAACTTCATCTGACCAAACGTGATCATCGTCTCTGTACCCCGCGTATGTTTAGACCATAACTTCATGGCCTTGCGTAGACGAACACATTTTATCCTTTTACTATATTTCCGATGTAAAGCAAGTGTGTTTCAGACATGAGCTTTCACAAAAATGAGATCAAGTCACTCAAATGATATTTTGTGTGAAAAAAAATATGGAAGGCCATCTAGACTGATTGTCACAACATATCCAGCGGCGTTACAGGTGCCTGTAATCAGTGGAGGCAGAGCCAAAAATTTCCCGGTAACGAAGTCCAAAATGTGCGTCCTTTCCTTTCATTTTCCTGATGGTTTGGTGGATTTTCCCGCTGATTTTTTTTTTCAGGAGTGCAGTCTGCCCCCTACACCGGCTGTTACGCCACTGTACATATCCAATTTTTGTATGATCTTTGAAATATTACAAATTTCATATCGTTATATTCCTATTGTTCTGACGATGTTTCTCGAACTTTCGAGATGGCGTAAGCCTTTTTTCCCCCTAATATGGCCACCAATATGGCTGTCCATTTTGTTAAGTTCCCATAAATGTGCCATTAGCGTAGCCAAAGGGGGCAATTGCCCCCCCCCCCCAATAATCCATTTTCCGAATTTTGTCGGTACATTTAGGCCGGTACCCATGACATCTTGTACCGACAAAATGTCTCAAATACCGACGAAAATAAGCCAAGAAATGGCACTTTTGAAGTGCAAAAATGCAAAAATTTTCAAACTCGCTCGCTCCGCTCGCTCGCATAACAACCGAGATTTTGTTGACCGTGTTTTACCGGTAATTTGTCAATCATCTTATCATAGTAATTAAGAAGAGAACCACGTTATCTTGTACCCACAAAAATAGGCCAAGAAATTGCACCTTTGAAGTGTAAAAACGCACAATTTTTCAAGATTTTGTTGACGGTGCTTTGCCTGTATTAAATTTGTTAATCGTATCATCATAACTTCATGTCGTCAGCAATAGAAAAGAGAACCACATTATCTGGTACCAACAAAATGTCCCAATAACCGACAAAAATAATGCAAGAAAATGAAATCTTCTGATGTAAAAATGCGAAAAATTTCAAGCTCGCTCGCTCCGCTCACTCGCAAAATTAACCGTTACTTTGTGAACGTCATTTTTTTCCCGACAAATTGTCAGTCATAATGTCATGCCACAAGTAAAACAAGCGAAAATTTATTGAAGACTATAAGATTTAAACAGGAAACAAACAACCCGGCATTGTAAAAGGCTTTCAGACAAGAAATGCTTGTCCAACATATTACCTCTGTATAAATTTCCAAAGGAGAGGAACTTTAAGACAGAAGTATGAAATAGAAAGGGTCTAATAATATTTGTATTTGCACCCTGACCGAGTTTAACCTGGAATTCACATTTTTTCGATAAATATCTCAGTGAGAAAATAAAATTTATATCCCCTGATAAACGAGCGTTCCGGACCCATGAAAACTCATGATATTTTGGCGCTCGCTCGCGCATATAATAATCCACTTTCATAATATTTCCAAGGCAACCAGGATGCCAGTAATGGCAGAAACATGTTGCATGCAACAGAAAAAAGGAGAGCTTGGCAGGTTAAGTTATTTAAATGTTGTGTGGACGTACGCGCGCGCGCGCGCGTGTATGTGTGTGTGTGTGTGTGTGTGTGTGTGTGTGTGTGTGTGTGTGTGTGTGTGTGTTTGTGTAAAATCGATTGTTACGTTGTCGGTACATTTGGGTGTCTTGACCCCCCCCCCCATACCAAAAAGCTGGCTACGCTACTGATATGTGCTGCTAGGAAGCAATGACAAAACTGAAATTAACAGTTAATATTGCGCAATTGGATTAATAGGATAATTCGTGATGTACATTATAATGAGCAATGTGGTATTTATTTATTTATTTTTTATTTTATTTTATTTATTTATTTAGTTATGCCTGAAATGTTACCTACGGATCATAGGCTATCAGACTGAGCAACAAAAATTAGAGGTTAGCGTTAACTATGGAGAGTTACGAGTTATTAAAAGATGTCAGTCTTATATTACGCGCGCCTGTGCGCATTTGCCATTTTCGGGCGCGAAAGTGTTGTGTTGGGTACAGGTGATCTGAAAAATGTTCCAAATGATACAGGGAAAAGACAAAATCTATCTGGAACGGTGTATGCACGAAAGAATTCGTTTTGCACATTTGTCATCATCTGCCAGGCCTGATAAAATGGGATGTACAATGAAGAGTTGTTTTGGTACGCGGGACAAAATAACGTGAATTTGCAGATCAACATCTACCACGGGATTCATGACTATACGTCACTGCTATAATGAACCACCTGCCTAATCGGCCATTTACCTACCTACACACACACACACACACACACACACACACACACACACACACACACACACACACACACACACACACACACACACACACACACACACACACACACATTCACTCACATACACACACCCAAACACACACGCACGCACACTAGTTTCATTTACACACAATACGCGAGAATCGATTCAAGCGGTGTTTTCCCCGGCATTTGGTAAAGAAAAAGAGATTACATACGTTGGGTAAATGCATGAAGCAAAACAGCTTGGAGATTTTTACCAACTTTTTT
>JZLH01S0041060.1:0-13723 GCA_001188425.1 Eucidaris tribuloides
AAAATCCAGATTTTGTTGTAATGGTGAAATTGGGAACATCTGATCCTCTTGAGATGTTTCGTAACTGGTGGTCGTTTGGTAGCGAGTAACACAGTGATGGTATCATGAGCGTCAGCAATAATACATGAGACGTCATCTTGTAAGTAGACATTATCGGAAACAGATCCCACACTGTCAAAAGTTCAAGAAAGTGAGATAGAATGGAAAAACTAGTAGACATAAACAGATCCAACTCTGTCAACGGTTCTATAAATTGAGGCAGAATGGGAAAACTAGGGTGTTACACTAACCAGCCAAATATGATCAATATTGATCAGGTTAGCTGGTTTCCAAATATTGTTGGTGTTCAGGATGATGTGAAACTGTTAGAAGTGTGTGTTTTGGTGGTAGAGATGATAATGTCACCTATACTGCCTGAAATTCAACTTCATGTTTTCCATCTTTATTGAGGAACACAATGGATGTCAAGTCTGACTCTTTATTTACCGTCAACACATTAACCAAATATCGGGATTGAACTGGTTCTAAGAATATAGTTGAAATCCGGACAATTACCATGTGGACAATTAGGCCTACCCCCGGACAATTACTCTGTGGACAATTACCGCCCGGACAATTACCACCTGCACAATTACCCCGGACAATGACCACCCGGACAATTACCGCCTGGAAAATTACCACCCGGACAATAAACACCCGGACAATTACCAACCGGGCAATAAAAACCCGGGCAATAAACAGCCGGACAATTACCAACCGGGCAATAAACAGCCGGACAATTACCAACCGGGCAATAAACACCCAGACAATTACCCCCGGACAATTACCACCCGGGCAATAAACGCTTGGACAATTACCACCCGCACAATTACAGCCTGGAAAATTACCACCTCGGCAAGAAACCCTTCAGCGCAGGCGCGGTTCTACGGGGGGGCTTTGGGGGGCTTAAGCCCCCCCCAAAAATTGCTCAAGCCCCCCAAAAATTTTCGGACAAAAAAAATTTAAATGAAAATACTAATATATAAACTGAAGCGATCAAGCATAGATGAAATATTGATAGAAAGACGTAACGAAAATGTTTAAATACGTATTTACTATGCCCAGAAACACTTCTTTTTTACATATATTTTCCAAAAAAATTCCTACTCCTGCTCGGTCGCTTCGCTCCCTCGGCTACATATTTACATTTTTTTCACATATAGTTCTACTTACTGTACATTGTCTGCAATCCTCATGAAATCCTAAAAATTTCAATAAATACCTTAAAATATGATATTACTGTATTTTGGAATTAAGAAACAAGTCATTTGCTAACCGTGTATTCAAAAACATTCTCCGCGGTTCTCCTTCCTCTCCGCATCTAAATACAAATTACAGTCTTTTCCACATCTTTCCTGAACATTCTTTCAAAATAACGTGAATCTTCATCAAATATACCCATATGTACCAACGGGGGGAATACTAGGGCCCTCAACCCCGCCCCCCCCCATTACACATCCAAAAAAAGACAAGAATGAAATAAACGTCACAGCAGAAAATCACGGCACAGACAGCGTGCGTCCACCTATTTCTGATAAGGTTTCGGCCAATATTCCATATGAAACAAATTGTCAAAATTCGCGCCGCTCCGAAGGCTGCAAAATTGCAATATAATATAAAGCTAGCAACTTTTCGTGGCCAAAGGCGGCCACACAATTATATGCTGTCATACGTTTCAATGTGTTTTGTAGTTCTGCGCTATTCTTGATCGTTGTAAGAATGATCAATTTGCCTATTATTTAAGGGGGGCAAAACATTCAATAATTTTTCGGCGCGGACTTATGTGACACTTTTTTCCGCGAAGCGTGCAAAAATTGAACATTGGAATCTTGTAATATCTTTGTGCTATATTTGCATTACTTAAGAAATGACAATTTGTCATTTTTTTTTTTGTAGGGAGAGGTCAATAAGTAAGGAAAATGTCAACGTTTCGACGTGCCTCGCCGCAAAATGCAGAACAGTAATAAAATAAGTAACAATTTTTTCCTCAAAGCGCGAAAAGAACCCCAAAACCTTGTGTATGAGTTAAAGGTTGATGTCTACCATGCTTGTTAAAAACATTATTATCTTTCAATTAACAATTCTTAGGGAGGGGCAAAGAAGTACCTTTGGCCCAATATTTTCTATTGGCGCCGTGTAATAAAAGGTCAAAATTTTCGGCGCGCTACGCGCGCAATAAATACAGACAGTAAATACATATTTAATTTCATCCGTCAAAGCGCAAAAAAACAAACTAACTTGGTAGTGTAATGTTTTGTAGTGCCTTATTTCTTTGAAACATATTTTTTCATTGTTCATTTCTTTTTTTTTTTTTGGGGGAGGAGTGGGGGAGCAAACACAATATGTCAAGTATGTCTACCCTAATATTTCATTGGCGGTAAGAATACAAATAGTTTTTGCATGGCTTAGCAGCTTTTTAATACGTAAAGAATTTTCAGTTTATCCAGTTTTTTTGGGGGGGGGGGCAAAAACAGAGTTTGTCAAAGATTTCATTGGCGATGTTTACCAAGTGTCAAAAATGTCGCGCGCAAAAAATTCAATATACGTTGACAATTTTTGAAGAGAGGTGCTGCCGCAAAATTGAATAGTGTAGTTTAATGGTTTTGTTGTGTCTTACATTGCTTGTTAACATATTATTTTGCAGGTGTCGTTCCTTCTATCATTGCCCAATTACAGTTTTCACATACTTCCAGTAATCTTTTCGAAAATAATCCCCATTTATATTCATAAAATATACCTTCGAAATATTAATTTACCTTGCCCAGAATCATGTCTTTTCTATGTGTATTTTTAAAAAGTTCCTACCGTGGGACGGGGGGTATCCCCCCTCCCACACCCTCCCCCCGCTCGGTCGCTTCGCTCCCTCGCATCTTTCCGTCAAGCCCCCCTGTAGCCCCCCTAAAATTTTTGCTCTAGAACCGCGCCTGCTTCAGCGCCTGCCCTTTGAAGCACGGGAAAGATTAGAATTTTGTCGACGAAAGCCCGAGTATTCTCGTCAAATAGTACATTTCTACTCTTGATATTCAATTCTCCATGGTCCCCCACGAAATAAAAAAAGTATTTGCAATAATAGACTGTCATGTAGATATTGTTTTTTCCGTTGGGGATAGGTCCAAGGAGAATAGAATATCAACAGCAAATCCATTCATAAAGACGGACCTCACCCAAAATCTGACGGACCACACTTTGGGATTTGGGTTCCAGGTGTCGTTCTTTTAATCACCGTCTCACACCTTTCATCTTTTTTTTATAAATAAATAACAGAACTTCTTAGCTTTTTGTTAATTTTGTCTAATTTCCTTGCACGTCCGTACGCAACTTCAGCCCACCATTAATGCTCGGCAATTATATTCTGTCTTTCGTCCATAGTAGATATTTTACACCAAGGCTACTTACGATACTCCACGAGTGCTTCTAGATTGTCTTCTTTTTAGTCAAGAAAATATCGTCAATGTGATGTACGATACTATTAAGTGTGGTGCAGCAAGAATTTTGCACCGAGGTGTCATGGAGTACAGACAACATATCAAACAGCTCATCCGCATACGGTGCTTTGTTGTTAACAAGGCTACCACAAGGTTTACACGTTTCATCGACTTGGATTGTCATTTTGAATATCGTTCAGTAATGTGTCTTTTCTTTTGTTATTTCAGTAACCATGACGCTACGACGTTGGAATATACGATACCGAAAGGATGAATGGCAAAAAAAAGAATAAATAGGGCATGGATATAAAAAGATCAAAGGTGAGAGAAATGAGGAGTTTCAGCCCACAACGCAGTATATCCCTTTTCGGTGAATTTAAAAGAAATAACACTTTTCTGATGAAATTACAGACAAATAGGTTCACTCATGTAGTAATTAAAGGCTATTTTTTTTTAATAATTGAATATTACGTTTTATTAAAATATTCATACACGGTAGTATGTGGATGTCCGGTTTAATTTTGATCGTCATATTCTGGTTTGTTTTTAATTCTCCTTTATATTTTTTGGTTTTGTTTTTGTGGTGAAGTTTATATGTATGTATGTAACATATTGATCAATGTTGTTGCCTTGTAAGGTTACTTTGCCTTTGAAAGGCGTACTGAAGAACAGCCGATGAGCTTAAGAACGTGTTGTGGCGAATAAACAAGTAGAAATGATATGATTATTCATTTCAAAACCATTATCAAAATCGCTCATTCAGGAAAATTAAACCTGCGAAAAAGAATCTTACAAATTACCCTCATATCATCACGAGTAAAGTCTTTTCACGTAAAAATGTCCATAATATTTTCATTACTGACCGAGTATTGTAATATTCACAGAAAATCGCTATTAAAAAGATGTTCAATAAAGAATCCATTAGCAAACCAAAGATGTATTGAGCTGAAATCTTTCTCAGCATGATTGAAAAAATGCCGTTGAAAATAACATTAAATGACCCTTCCGTTCCTCTGACTTCATGCAACGTAATGATATCGAAACATCTTGATTATGTGGTTAGAGAAGAATGGAACTGCCGACTCTGAAACCTGAATAATATCTTGAAGAAAGAAGTTCTTTGAATTCATGCTTCTATGATAAAGTATTCACTTAAAGTATCTAATACAAACGTGTTATTTCTTTTCTTTGTTTATGTGTACTTTGTATCCCTATTTGTTTGTGCGCTTTCGATATAAACGCATTTGTAATTGAATTTGAACACATTTACTCCGAAGGGGTATACATGAAATGCGTAAAAGCCTAACGGAAAATAGAAACGCACTGATTACGGTATGTGTGTATATAACCTGCCTTCCCATTACACACATAACACTTCCAACCTGTGGTCTGTGGTATTCATGACAAGCGAGGACGTCCTCAGTAGTAAAGACTCTCTAAAAGTTCAACTAGGCTTGAGTAATGCCAGAAAAATGGCGGGAAAAGGGCAACTTATTCGGAAGTGAGGTTTAAGACATGTGTGTGCGTGGGGGGGGGGGGGTTGCGAGAAAACTAATCTTTTACTCAAAAGTTTCATACAACCCCACCCCTGACTAAACAACGACTAGATTAGACATAAAGCGTTTTTATGCGAAAATAAGGTTCCGATGGTTTCATTTTTGCCAAATGAACTGTGAATTTATCATTTTATTCTACATTCATCTCACATTCTACATTGTCTTTGACCTGAAATTATCACAAAATAAATCAAGAATCGAAATTTTGCAGTATTTTCGTAAATTAAAAGTGGCATCTTTTTCCAAAATCAAATGAAAATAGATATACCACATTTTGCCATGAAAAACTCTTCATCTCTTGAATGTATATTCACTTCTGTTTTCGCGGTAGCCACGCGCCTATACTTTCTGTCACAACTTCCATTCACCACGAATTATTACAATATCGTAGTGTCATGGTGACATAAGATGGCAATAGATAGCATGAAATACATGTGCATAATAATACCGAATCTGTTTAATGAAAATTCTGTCAAAATTGAGAGAGCGTGACAGGTAAACGTCGTGGTTTGTCGTGAAATGATCAATGCAATAGGGAAAGGTGTTTGATATTTTTCATTAGATTCATTGGCCCTTGATATCTGGATATTGTGAAAAGATTCATTAAGGAGCGATACACTGCAGCCTTTTGGGTGACTGTTTTACGCACAGTTTCCAGGAGCTAATGTAAAAATGCATATTATTGCAATTATATATTCTTCTCAAAATATCATTGCGTAATGAAAAATTCTGGATTACTAAAAAAACAAGAATATTCTTCCTTATATATGATGCACTTTAAAGAGAAAGTTTTCTTAATTTAAAAAAATAATTATGGACGACATTCAAATATCTGTATGAATTACTTTTATTTAATATAAATGTTATTAAAGCCACTGGCTAACATTTACCAGAGTTTAAAAAAAATGTAAGCTACATAATCCTTCATGCTCTAAGTGTCTTTGATAAGGTCTAAAAATGAAGCCCTGAAAAAAAATCGTATTTCAAAATGATGATTTAGTGCTTTAATAAAGTGAAAATCGTCAGTTGACCGGATTCACCTGCCCATTTCCTCCCATAGACTTACTGTGTGTTGATACAGGCTAATTTTACTCGCCCCGAGTATTAATTGTTTATTCATTCATATCTTGCCAGTGACAGCATAAATTTCCAAACTTTTGTATTCTAGGGTGTTTATTTGTCCATTTGGACACTACTATGTAACTCAGATATTAAAGTTTGACAATTTTTTAAATTGAAGCTCCACAATGTTAGGCTATCACTTTAAATGTTATTTTGTTAAAAATTATCCATCTCCATGCAGAGGACTGGGTGCGCAATATAAACGATATTACGTAGAAAACAAGGGAATTCTCGAAAAAAATATTAATCGCAAATACTGTTGTAAAATGGAACGATATTTGGCACTCTAATAATTGTATTAATCGAAAAGAGAACAATAACAAAAACAAGGAAGAGAAGAAGAAGAAGAACAACAACAACAAGATCAAGAAGAAGGCGAAGACGAAGCAGGAGGGGGAAATGATGTAGGAAATGATGATGACAAGTATAGTAAGAAGTCCGTGCTGGATAAGGAGGATGAGGTGAAGGTGGAAAATGGACAAGAAACAGAAGATAAACAGAGAAATTAAGTAAAAAGTGGCAGTAAAATTTTAAAAAATATATATATGCATGAAGTGATAACAAAAGTAGTGCATATAGTTGCAGCATGTTAAGGATTTTGCCCCCTGGGGGGTTCAAATTAATATGTTTGTTTGTTATTACACTAGTCTACTCGTCCCCGGATATGAAAATACGCTTTATTATCTAACCTCATTGTTGAGATTATTAATTTGCAAATGCGCACGCGCAAGTCATTAACACCACATATATGAGCATTCGGTGGTCAAGGTTAAGAAATGAGGGATCGTGGTAAATGATTCGCTGCAGAGTGATCAAGATTTATTGTACTCTCAAGTGTTGTCAGACAGAAGAGCACATCAAGTTCATCTTGTCTCTTGGAAAGCTGGTCTAGCAATCGTAAGTGTAGACAGTCTGTACTTGACTTTAGAGTATTTGTTTAACTCACCCTTCTACAAAGTACGTACAAATTATGCTAAGAAAGAGTTAGTGTCATCAACATTATTTTTATGTCGAGTGAAGCCTCATTCTTTCACCCCAGAAGGTTTTTCTCGTTTACAGCAATTTCTCAAATGGTTCTATCGTCATTAGTTAATAAAAACTTCAGCCCAAAAGATAAATTCATGGCACTTCACGTGTAACAGATTATTACATGTACTTATAACTTCATTTATGTAAATGTACATACGTCCGTGTATTTATAGATAGGCTATGCAAGTCTATCTCCTCTTTATCTAATATACATTATGCTTCAATTGTCAAGATTGTCTGTGGTGTCTTTCTTTAGTTCTTGCTACACTTATTCCATTGAGGTTTGTCAATGTAGTCAAACTACACGAAAAAGATATTGGACCGAATTGGACGACTATATTAAGTTAAATTCATTTTCCATACGTGGAAAACATACAACTATCTTCGATTATAGAATAAAATTTGCTCGACAAAAAAAAAATCTGTGTCGCTTGCGCACTTAGAGAACCGCAAAATATATTCACCAAAATATTTTGTTTTCTATAAAGCTTATGTTACTTACATACCGCTCATTATTTTGACAGGTCTCAGAAAATTTGTATCAATACCTCAGTGAAATATGTGAAAAAAAATATGTTGTATAGTGTAATGTCTAAGTAAATTATTGGAACGGAGACAGAAACTAATGCACGCACTAAGCTCTCAAAAAATAGAACAAAGTGGCAGGGCGGAGTTACTATCGCATGATAGTTTAGAGGGGTTATTAAAAATAAACCTTGAGTAGTTATTAACATAATTTAGCTATTCAGCATTCCCATGTTTACCCAATTTTCTGAATTATTTGCTTAGCGCATCAACTACAACCCATTGACTCTCTTCCTCTTCTGTTATATCAGCGTAGGATCGGAAATTTGATGTACACACCTTTATTAGAGCAGTCAGGTTTCAGGTTCATATTAAATTTACTGTGATTAATGTGCGTTTGAATTAAAAAAAAAAATCAACACATCCACTCTCGACCTTTGAAAAGATGCTTTAATCAACGTTTTGACGGAAAGCCTCAAAACAACGGGCAGTCTGCTAAAACATTTTTAGATCATTATTTTTGTTTCTTTTTGCGTGGGTAAAAGAAAGAGTGTGGAACTGCAGTTTGGGGTCTAGAATAGATACACGTGACACTGGTTTCTGATGTAAAGTGTATTTATAAGTGAGTCGTACAAATATAAGTCAATCTAATCAGCGAAAATATTTTCAAGCGTGGCCAGCCGGGTTAGCCATATTTTATTCAGCATAGCAGAAACGCTGGATTTGGCGTCGTAGTTGCTGCAGTTGCCTGCTAAAGTATGCTTTTAATAATATATGGTATGGCAAATAGACTTCTAGATTGTTAGATTGTGACGAAGTATGAAATTTGCAAAAGCAAACAAAGTGCGACATAGTAGAAAATGGACGCCTTGAAAATATGTGATGTTTCTACGATTATTAAAAAGTAGTCTATAAGCACATACTCGTAATCACGTTATCGTTATCAGGTTTTATCAGATTGTGACGAAGTATGAAATTTGCAAAAGCAAACAAAGTGCACCATAGTAGCAATTTGACGCCTTGAAAAAAGTGATGTTTCTACGTTTATTAAAAAGTAGTCTATAAGCACATAATCACATTATGGTTATCAGTTTTTTTCATACACAAAACGCGAAAACAACAATAACGAAAGAGCTCATGAAAAAAGAAACGTATAGCCAAAGATGTATGTATGTCACTCATAATACTGTAGTTTGTTTCCCCAGTATTTATTCGAGTACGTGCTTGCTTAAGACAGATCGGTATTCACACCCTTTGTTCATATAACAATACTATGGAACTCGATTCTCTTATTTAATTCACACATTTCCTTCTCAGTTACTAGTCCTCATAATAAAGATAGTAAATACATCTACAAATCTTTTGAGATGGTATAATGTCTCTGTGATTTATTCAGTGGTTTATAAAACCTGAACGAAATTCGACTGGGTCGATTTACAATATCAGCAATTTCTTGTTGCACTTTAGGAAAGTACGGTATTTCTATTGCGCTTACATCTTCAAAGTTGTTTCCACGATTTGCACACCCCAAAATGAGCTTATCAAGTAATATTCTGAAATAATTCATAATTCACATAAATCTGTCACAAATGCCTTTGGGCTGAAAGGTAAGGCTTCCCGATAATAAACCCTAATAAAATTCAAGCGAAATGCACATAGGCTATCCGTTAAAAGACCGACTGCCAGATCTAATTCTTGTATCATTTATTGAATACCTGATGATCAATCTCACAATGTCAAAAAACTCACCCCAGAGCAGTTGGACCATTGTCCAGGAATCTTTTTTTACGATTGGACTGTACCAAATAGTCTGTGAAAGCTGTATCCATTGTCTGAAACTTAGACTACCGCTACAGAATAAATCTTGAGCAACGGCCCAATTTCGAATGAATTGCCGTTTATATTAACGTATCATTCCCAAATTGTGAACATTGCATTTCTATATCTATTTTTAGTTGGATCAAATCTGCGCAAAAACGGTTGGGTGTCGAAATAAAACGCATCATTTAAGGTAGTGTACATAGTTTTTGTAAATGACGAGAATTATATTTTTTTCTGTTGTATTTCTTTTTTTGAAATATCTACCAAATAGGCTTCTGATCTTTTAATGCAATAAAAATTTACACGCTCTGAAACCTTTCCACTTTGTTAGCACACCTAACTTTTTTCGCCATGGGAAATGTACATAGTGCTATCTGCCCCTAATAATTTAAACAATTATCGCAATATGTCATGAAACCATTTTCAGTAGGTTTGATGTTGTTTTCTAATATCAGTCATGACAATTCGAGACAAGGTTTTGAAATTTGCATTCCGGATCAACTCATGTATAAATTAGGCTGTACACAAAATAAATTGATTTCCGGACCTTTAATATCATACCTGTGTCCAATTGACTCAAGAAATAAATGTAAATTATGAAAATTGTTCAGAATTTACAACTTTTCGATGATCAGTAATATGGACTAAACGTCGCGCTGTTTCTTCTTACGCGGAAGGACGCCACGATAAAAAAAAATTAAAGCAGTGATTCTGGATCCTTCTGGATCCTTGTTGTTTAGGTTGTCATACGAGTATACATCCGATATTTAAAAAAAATAACGATATGACACTAATTTTTGTTTATTACTCACAGTTAAAGTTGATCGGCGAAGTCATATGAATATCGAAAATCACGGCTGGTCATCGAGATGAGATGAGTAGACGATAAGCGAATAGACGAGTATGATGAGTGACGACGTCTATGCGTATGGACAAGCATGGACCCAATATCCAATGGACATGCATCGGTTGTTAATCAATCCATGCACTTGTGTATGGCAATTAGTGCATGAGTAGCATACATGTATTTCACACACTCTCCTCCTTTGATTCGGAGATGGTGACCGCAAGTCAGCAAGACAAATGGGAAGAGGGAGTTTTGACAACTCTCAAATCGAACGCCGTGAAGAAGAGAAGTAATTCATTTCACAAGAAGTGGATGTGTATGTTAAAAATCATTTTTCGGGAAAAATTTTCGAGCTTGTATTCATTTCAAACAGAAATCAGTTTTTTGAAAACATCATATGTACCCATTTGATCATAACTTACAGTTGCATTAAAATATTGTGCAATATAATGTACAATACGATATATTTTTCTATCCATGTTCCGACGTCTTGAGTAGAGTGGGTGCCGAATTGAGCGTAGTAGTAATTCCGAATATACATCGTACAAAAGTTGACAATATCTCCTTCATTTGTCACTCAATTTATCGTTCGTGGGTAATGGCAATTGTGTATTTAGTGGTATCACTATCAGCCAAACATGAACTGTAAATTTGCGGATTCTTCCTTTGGCTTGTCTCGCGCGTGATATAGCAGTAGTTAACCAAATACATCCATCAATTTGTGATGCATATCAATAGCGGTGACGATGATTGGATCCAAGAAATCAACTTCGTTGTCAGTCCATGTGGATAGTAGATCCATGGGTAAAGTTTGTCCCAGCAGCGAAGTTATGAAGGTGGCGGTATTACAATCCACCGAAAACCCGAGAAAAGGTAATGCGCCATAAAGTGAATTGCAAAGGGGAACACGAAAACTAAATCTGCTCCGCATGTTGGTAACGACAGTCACATTCAGCTTAGTTGAACCTGTTGTATGCAGTTTGAAATACCGGAGGAACACAATATACCGGTAGTCACAGGTGTTTATAAGTTCACTCACGAGAAGGAAAAAAATATTCCACGTCGGCCATGAGCAAACTATTTAAAAGGTTAAAACAAAATGTTCCGGTCTGTTATTAACGCTGCGCTAATAATTCATCCTCATACATAATTTAAAAGAGTACTCCTTATTCAAGTACGTTATCCACTTAAGGACGACATTGAACCATCTGTATGAACTACTTCAACGATGTCATGGACATCGTTGAGTGAAGACGTCTTTTGGGGGAGCTCCCGGTTGGCGCCGGGTGTTTGCCTCATCTATCACACCAGGAATCCCTGTCATATCCTTTTATCCTACTGGGATGGAAAATTTTAAACATTTAACCGTTATTTCCATCTATTATCCCACACACTTTTCGTTTAATTGAAGGCATTTGTCTACTTTTTGTCTGTCTCACCAAACGTCATGTAACATCTCAACGTCATACGATCTGGGGACAAGCCAAACCCAGCAAACTAGTCCAGCGGCAACCAGCCCAGTTATCAACGCTATACAGGGTGCCCAGAAAAGATGCTAACGAGTATGGATCGCTAATTTTCTTCACCATTATCGGCAAAAGTCATTAATTTTTTATTTCGTTGGTTAGAACATTCTTTCCAATAAAATGCTACCAGATTATTGATTTGACTAAAGGCGTTTTGATTCTAGGGCCATTGTTCGAGCAAATGCACATTTCCGTCAATTTGCCAATTTTTCAACAGCGGCGTCAATCGGAACGCCGCAGGTATTCTGGCGTTCCTGCCTGCATGACCGACAAACGCGATCGACAAGAAGGCGGATGTGCCCATCGCTTTATAAGGAAGACGATGCGAGCTACATCTTCCATTGTCAATCGCTGGTTTTGTCTGGCAATGGCATGCTGAGACGCCACAATATCTGGGCGTTCCGATGACGCCGTGGTGTTTAAAATTCGGAAATTGGAGAGATTGCATTGCTCCGAAAATGGTCCTAGAATCAATGCTTGCTCAAAATCAAATGATCCTTGAGTGTCATTTTATTGGAAAAAGAATGTTCTAACCAAGAATAAAAGATAATGACATTTTGCCGATAATGGTGGAGAAATTAGCGATCATCTCGCTAGCATTCTTCTGGGCAACCCTGTATATGGATCATGTCAAAAAGCTATTTGAGGTGTTATGTGAAAAATAATAATATTGGCCCTATAAACCTGCGAATAACAAACATCCCAGTACCAGTCTTTTTTTTCAGATTACATGTACCTTTCTGATTCTTTCGATAAATAATTATTCTTTGTACCTACAAATCCCAATGAACTTTTTATGTCGTTTGATCACTAAAAATTGTTTTGATGAACTAAACGTATTCACCGTGTTCACATTGGAGCATTTAATTCACTTCTTAGTTCCTTAGAATATGACATAAATATTCACTCTTGTTCCACCCGACGTCCCATTGATTTCCATTTTATTAACCCTAAAACCCTTTTAGCCCATAAATCCATTATTCATGTGGGGCCCGATATTTGGGATTCTCTGGAATAACTATGAAATCTTGAACTACATTTTTCTCTTACAAAGCACTGACCAAAAAATGCATCTGTCTCATTACAAAACCGAATTTGGCTAAGTTTCCTAATTAATTAACTAAATGAGTAAATGCTCGATCAAGATTTCATGATTATCAAAAGTAGTTTATCTCCGCGCTCAGAGACCGGATTGGACGATATCATTAGAATTTACATGCTATCGTTACTGGATGAGAGACTACGCAAACACAAACATAATGTGCAAAGTGACAACGACCCTTTTCATCCATACAACATAGAAACGTATATTCCCCAAAATCAAATCAAAACGGCACCTTGAACTCGAGCGCAGATTGATGTGGTGTCAAATTATCACGCCATCACATCATTTATTACTCAAGCACAAACGAAAATCATTAATACTACACATCATCACAATTATCTGACAATTGCAAGATTTATTACGAACATGAGACGGTGTTCGGATTCAGAACCAGGTGATAATCAGAAAACTAATGTAGATTCAAGCGGTAAAGCCATAACGGTGCTAACTGATCACTGTAAACATTAATGACTCAATAT
Source organism: Eucidaris tribuloides (assembly GCA_001188425.1). Taxonomy (NCBI): domain Eukaryota; kingdom Metazoa; phylum Echinodermata; class Echinoidea; order Cidaroida; family Cidaridae; genus Eucidaris; species Eucidaris tribuloides. The sequence goes on from JZLH01S0041060.1 coordinate 13,475, forward strand.
TTATGCAAATCATATTTGTGAATATTTATAATCACTAAACTGATTGTCATTAATCAAATGTAGGGCTTTTGTGACATTTAAATCACCTAAGACGTTACACTTTTTCGATCTGAGGCAACACCCCGGATAGGAAGTTTATAATCTTCTCTTTGGGTCCATGTCCACGATTAGGCGTCACCACTAAGTATACAATCTGTCCACCGAGATCTGTTTGTGACCTTCTCTGTCATACTGATCATCCTCGTATTC
>JZLH01S0041066.1:17065-32250 GCA_001188425.1 Eucidaris tribuloides
TAGCAACTCGACCTTGGATGATTGAGATTCTCTGAAGTATAAGCATTCAGAAAATGTATACTTTTGTTGGTTTCTGATAAGTACTTTTTGAGTTATATTGGTTTAAATGCAAGAAGTGACAAAATTCATAATTTTGGTGCCTGTAACGCAAAGGGGTCCCACCATACGACACATGACCATTTGTCTTGTTTGCCTACAGATGCCAACTCTTTTCATCAGACATCAAAATGGATAGATGACGTACGGACAGAAAGGGGTAGCGATGTAATCATAATGCTAGTAGGAAACAAAACTGATCTTGCCGACAAGAGGTGAGGACTCCTGCATATTGGTTACTTTAACCAGTCCTAGACTAGGGTCCACAATTTACTCCATAAAACAACTAATTGTAATTTGCAGTGCTTAAGAAAGTTTTTCTAAATTTTCTTTATTCTCTTAACTTTCAAAAAATTTACTGTCATTATTTTTTGCATCAGCATGATAGGCTTTTATGTTATTGAAAAGGTACTGTTCATGTATGTCACATAGGAGTTTGAAGTTAAGTTGAAAAAAAAATTGCATCATTTAATTCAGAAATTGTTCATCAATTTTATATTTAGTTTATGTTTAGTAGGTTTTTTTTCTCTCACTTGTTTTGTAACATTTTCTGAGTTTTCTGGTAATTGTGTAATTGTCACAGATAATCTGCAAAGGTTTAACTTCTTGCTTTTTCACCAGACACTTATTATTTTGTGCAAGTATTCATTGATTTAATGTCAGTAGTCAAAGCCTCAAATTATAAATAAAATTGTGAACTTGTGATTGAGACTTTGCCCTGTAGGGCTTAAGCTATGATTGAGATGATTAAAGCTAAAATTCCAAGACTGGGATCTCTAAAATGGGTTTTAGATATAATGTCTAGACTTTTATCACTACTATTCACCACATGAAAGTGAAGTAACGATTTGGACTTAAAAATGTTACAATTGTATCATTTTATGTCACTAGCATGCCAAACAAAAACTAGATATCATGGTGATCCTTGTTTGGTACATGTACTTCTGTTAACCCATTGGAGACTAAGAATGACATATCTCGGGCTGGGGTCTACGGAGAATGTATATTATCTTGAAATCAAACGTCGCCAATGGGTTAATGAAAATTGATGATACCATGAGACTCTCTAATACGTTTGTTATATGAAAGAAGGACAAATGGTATTTGAAACAAATTTCAAATTTGTATTTATTCATTGATGTTCTTAACATTTCTTGTATTTATTTCCCTTCTGAAGGCAAGTGTCAATAGACGAAGGAGAACGTAAGGCCAAGGAACTTAATGTAATGTTCATTGAAACTAGTGCTAAAGCAGGATACAACGTTAAGCAAGTAAGTATCATTCGTGATGGGTTAACTCTTTGTGTGCGGGACCGTGAAACCCGTGCGTGCAGAGTTATTTTTAAGAGCGCTCAGTAACGGGAAAGGAAATTGAATGGCTGATTTCAACTGGCTATAACTTTTCACAACATCGTTTTCAGGAAAAAAATGTTGTACAGCAAAGTTGAAGTACATTTTGCAGACCTTCTGATTGCATAAAGGCTATTTGGAAATCTACATCTGGATTTGATAAAGTAATGCCTAATTGCAACCAATGTGCATGTAGTTCTAAGTGTCCTACTTGACAATATACGACTCCATTCAAATAATCCAAGAGGGTAAACCAAATCTACATATAGAAACCTGATTTGTTACAACTTAGAGATGAGTCACCAGAGCTCAATGAATAGAGATAATGAAGAGATTATCAGTGAAAAGAGTGTCTTATTGTAATTTACTTTGAGTATTCTTTTCAAAGTTCACTTCCGTCTAATCCAGCATTCTTTTGTGTCACAGGGCCTCGATTGTATTTATCGACTTTTATGGTTCTTTTGGAATCTTACACAATACCCCGTACTTGAGGAATGTAAACAACACAAAACGAATACCGCTACCATAGGGAAAATCAGTATAAATCCGGTGAATACAATAATTTCTACGTTTGAGCGTGAAATGCGAATCCCGCACGCTGCCGGGTGAGCATGAGTGCGAACTACGCGTGTAAAGAGTTAAGTTTTTTCTGAGGATATGATGCACCACGCGCTACCCCGGGGGACCGTTGCACCCCAGTGTACCACGTTATGTAGCACCCTCTTGCGTCCAAAAAATGTATTTTCTTCGGTTATGATAACTGAGATGAGTGGTTTTGATGCAGAGGCTGCACAAGTGCGCAACAAATAGACATAAAACTTATGAAAAGTGGGGTGAAAATGAAGCTAAAGACATTACTTTCACACTTCAATCATAACTTTTACACAGTTTTGTAACCCACTGTACAGTGCTACAAATAAAATAAATCAAGAAAATGGCGAATTTCTATTTGGTACCCCAGGGTACCATTTTTGTCATATGAAACTAAATAACTTGTAGAAATCTCTGTTAACAGCTGGGCTGGAATAAATTATCTGAAAAAAAAATGGAGTAAATATTGTGTCAGTTAGCTTGCTGGACTTATTTAGATTGATTAAGCTTTGTCACATATCTGAAACTATTTTCTCGAGTTGCATGTTACCAAGATGATCATACAAGAAATAAACTTACAATTGAATATTATTTTCCGCGTTGTCTCTGATTAATAATTAATCGTTTGTTTCTCGACGCTGATAAACACTAAACTAGGGCAGTGTTTATCCAGCGTCAAGAGCCAAACTATTGATTATTAAAATTACAATTGTTAGTATGTGATTTTTCTAAGGGAATTCTCTACCTCTCTCATCAACGTTTTGAGGAAAAAAAAATAGGAATTACTTTTCATAGAGGAATACTGACCATTTTAATTAATAGATAAAGTGTACAGGGCTAAGATTTAGATTGAAATAAAATGAAATAGCCGTCACTATTGCATGAAATTCCAGTTATATTCAGATAGTATCACCAGGTAGATAACCATAAACGCTGAGACTGGTTAATCACGATACAATTTAGATTTCATGTTAATAAGGTTAGAAGTGTTGTGAAGAATTTTATATCCCATAAAATTATGGTATATTGCACTACCATTAAAATCTTGCATATTTTGTGCACTATTTAACTTACAAACAGTCAAATGGACATGAATTTAACTGTATGCTGCAATTAACTAGCTCCCTTTTGATATGCAAACTAACTGTTTTCCCATTAGTATTTAAATCACCAAATTTGTAATATTTTTCTCTCTTTCCAGTTGTTCCGACGAGTTGCAGCAGCTTTACCTGGCATGGAGTCCACAGAAACCAAACCCGACCGGTGACAGTATCCTTTTCAACATTCATAAAATGATATTGTGTGCCCTCTGGCATTCAGTGACCTTTGTATTTGACCTTGACCTTTTAACCCTCTGTTTAACCTTTGACCTCTGCAGCGATGTGTAGTGATAATGATGGGGATACAGAAATTCATGTCATACAATATGTATGAAATGATACTGTCTGTGACAATATCCTTTTCAACATTCACAAAAGGGTATTTTATGCCCCCTGGCATTCAGTGACATTTGAGTGTAACCTTTGACCTTTTAACCCCTCTCTGATACCTTTTACCTCTGCAACAATGTGAAGTAGTACTGAGGTTTCAGAAATCTAAGATTTCAGGTGTTTTAATGTCACACAATAAGTTTTTCCCTAACAGTAACAGTCTATCAAGAATAGTATTTTGTTCGTTGATAATTTCTCTTTGAATACTTTATAGAGGTAATGATGTAAAAAGTGGTTTCCATGTGATACTTATTATTTCTGAGAAAATAGTGGCAAACTTCTGCAGTTACCAGTTGCAGCTTTTTTGACAGAAGCATGCACTAGATCAAAACACTGAATTGTTGCACTTGCTAGGATTGCGCATGTGTGTGGCACTGTGTGCCTTTTCTGGTCAAGTAAGTAGTGTTGACTTAGTAGTTTGAGTAAAAGTCATAGATTAGTGTATTTATATCACTCTTCCCTTCTAATGAGTTGGTAGAATTTGCCATGTACTCAGTGTTTTATGGTTAAGTAATTATATGTGATTATTAGTGTTTTACAGAAACATTTTATTTCAAAACCTGAACTTCCTGACCCTCATTTCTCATTTGATTGGTCAGAAACCAATTTGTTTTATTATCTTTCAAACGTATTTTTCTACGATTGATTCAATGCAATTTCCACCAATAAATATACTGTATTGTTTGCACATAGTACGTGCAAACATTCCGTAAAAAAGTTTACTGTACAAAAGGTGCCCCACCTTCATCACAAATAGAAAGAGTACCCATGTTCATACATGTTGATTTAAGATTGCAAAAAGAATTTTGAATTGCAGGTATTGACACTATTTCTCAGACAGGAATACGGACGTGGAAAAGAAATCCTACCCAGACAGTTATCACATGGTAATAACAAACAGCTCCCTCACGTGGAGAGGAATGGTGCAGTTGCTTGTTTGCATTTTGTTATTTCACTGCATGCCTGTTATGTTGTTTAGTTAGTTAGTATGAATTTTATGTTTGTTGCATCAAAAACTGAAGCGAGAACAGGATTTAGAATAACTTGAAATAATAGTTTGGAAAGTTAATAGAGAGAGATATCCAAAGTTATCAGTTATTTTGCCAATAAATTATATATATATTTTTCTTCGGAGGGGATTTAGTGGTTCTTGACAGGTCCTCAGAAATAATGAATTTCATACAAGTCTAAATTAATGAATTAGTGCAGTTATTATAAGTCGCACAGATAGAAGGTTTGATTCATATTTCTTTTTTTCAAAATGGAAATGTTGATAGGCTGTCATGGCAAAAGACTTTTGAAATAGAAAGGTCTAGTCTTTTAATTTTAGTCAATGTTGAATTCACTGAATTGTGTAGGATGCATGCATACCTGCACTCTTATCACAACTAACAATCCACATGCTAATCTATACACCACAACATTAAAAATAATATTAGCAAAAGCACCAAACATTGAGCTGAGAACAACTGAAAATATACCTGTAACATATCACTGAAAAGAAAAATCTTTATATCGGCAGTGGGCAAGATTTAAACTACCTTTCCAAATTTGAACTGTCCTGAACACACATATGCCTAATCTGGCCTACAGCTATTTGTCAAAGTAGTGTTTCTCTTTGTGCTTTTTCTGTGTAAAGGTACTCTTGAACTACCAACTTGATCCCTATGAACAATGTCTTGTTTGTACATCAAGAATATGCTTGGAAAATATATAGCAATGTGACTGTCTCAACATAGCTGTAGATTATCAAAAGTATCTTGTTTTCATTGGTCAGAATTAGAATATTTGTTGATACATATATTTGTTTTACCCCAATTTGTCTTGTTTGTTTAGAATTTGTTGTAGATAATTTGTTTTCATTGTTTTTATTACTCAGTGAACATTGCCTTTTTAACCCTAAAGGCGGGGGGGGGGGCAGGAAATCCGCCCCCTCCCCTCACCCCTCTCCCCCTTAGCAACGCTTTCGCAGCAAATGTCCGCAGACGCGCGAAGCAGTTGCCACGGCGTTCATGACTTTTATCTCTCGAATGCGCGCATCTTGAACCCAATTGCGACGCCGGTACGCGTTAACCAAGTTACCTAACATTTGTACTGCGTCCCCCGCAAAATCGCGCAATAAACGTGGATTTTGGTAATTTCAATATTGTGTTTTCAGTCCAAATTCATAATGTATGATTTTTTTACTTTTATTGTTGAAGATTAATTTATTTGTGCGTGTTATGACGCGAAAAGTGTCCCAACGAAGATTTCATCACAAAAACAATCGAAATACAAAAGTTGAAAAAACAGAAATACATAAGAAATGTTGAAAAAACAATAGATACATAGGAAATCAATTTGATTCCGGGATTTTTTCAAAGTATAAGCTATGCTTAAGGAATGCTAAAAAGAGTGTCCAGACACAAAATTAGGCAGTGTTGAGCTTTAATTAGTGATTTACAGCTTAATTATGATTTATGCGACTAAATTCAGCATAATTTAATTGATATGAAATTATGTCCTGGTAATAACTATACAGTCTTGAGATTACATTGATGGTACACGTGCGTGCCGATTTTCGGCGGCGATCGCGCGATCGACGACCGAGATCCAGGGGGGCGGAATCCGCCCCCCCCCCAGATAAGCATAGCCAAAAGCCCAGCCTGATTAAGGTTAAAGGTGATTGTTCCAGTGTAATAATATATATCATTTATATTTTATTGAGGGAGGTGATTTATTATTTGCTTTTCTGATGTTCCAGAAAGTGTGTCATAAACTCACTATTTATGAAGGCCCACCCCCTACTCCATAAAAATAAATGCAAAATGCATCCAAACACTTTTTAAGTTTGCGTATTTCAGGTTTGTGCTTGAGCTTATTGAGTTTAAAATGGCTCAACAACATGAAAAATAGAAGCTGATTTTCAGGAACCACACAATCTTTTCAGTTTTTGAGGTCAGCGAAATATATAAACTTTTCAAAATCGACCTGAAATTTCTAGCTCTCATTTCATAATATGATACAAAATTCTGCACTTTACAAAAAGGCACATGAAAATGTAGACTTACTTTCACTTACAAAAATGTAAAAGCCAATAATAAACCACCTCTTTAAGTTGCTTTTTGTAGTTGAATTATGTTATTGTTATTATATTATTTGTGATTGCTTTATATTTTGCTTTGATAGTGGCATGATTGTATGATTTTGTTTTCCTTGACTGCATTCCTCCCCCTCTCCCCCCTTGTTCCTTCTCTCTCTCCTTTTCGCTGCTTCCCACCAATCAGTGATAGAAGTCAACCTCGAGAGGAACCAGCAGCAGGAGCCGCTCCAAAGTGAAGGTGGTTGCGCGTGCTGAAATCGTCCAATCATGCGTCATCTAGTAAAAATTACAAAAATTCTATCTTGTAGATGATTTCCCCATATCGCATATATTTGATATTCACCAATGTCAGATACTTTTAATATCCTGGACTTTTTTGCAGGCTTGCTAACGTGAGACCGATTTAGTACAAAAGTGGCGGCATTGATTTAATACAACTAATCTGTTTTTAGTTGTATTGCTGTTTTTCTCTGTTTTTGCAATCGGATATGAACAAGTTGACAAATCTCACCCGAGAAGCGCAATTATCTGAGTCTGCCTCAACGTTCCTTTGTAGACAACTATATGCGATATGGAGAATTATAGACTGTACTCTCAACTCTGTTGCAAAATTTGTACCCAGTTTGATTACAAATCAAAGTTATACATGTAAATCATAAGCAGAGACTGTATTATTAACCCCCCTCCCCAACAATATCAAAATGGCTTCAACCATTTGTGCCAAAGGAAGTTAGTATTGGAAGGAATCATTCTCTGTGGTAGGGGTGAGCAAAAGGTAGACATGCAAAAATTATTGTAAATTATTGGGTAAGTACTACAGCGAAGTATGCTTGTAACGTTTTTGGATGTACCATCCTGGTAGAAAAGGGGGAATCCCTATACCAAGGGTCTGATAGACTGAAGGTCCGACAGACCCAAGATCTGATAGACCGAGGATTTGTATGTTACCAGTGGATGGCATATCTGATACCAAAAAACATGAATCTATGCTTGAAAGCATAGAAAACGGCTTAATATGTTAAATTTTTGTTAGAGCACATAGTTCTTCCTCTCTTTATTTGTTCTAATTCAGCTTTTTCTTACAGAGGAAATATTAATGGCTCAAGATATTCAATAAATATCATTTTTTTTTCTTTTTTTGCTTTACTGTGAATATGTATTGTCATTCCATATTTGTTTAGGACAGCAGATGGGAAAATGTTACAAAATATCCAATACAGACTCACAAAAAAAGTAAATTATGAAATGAAAAAAAAAATAAATAATAACAGTACTTACTGGCCTGTACTACCAGTAAAACAAGTCATAGCATTGCATGCTTCTGGCATGTATTAGTGGATCACAAACCTTGGGTAGATTTGTTGCAAATTAAATTAGGTATAAATATACCAGAGTATTCTGCTGATATATTGCTTGCAAGATATATAAAGTGATGTACAATATTTTTAGTTAAATTTAACCTCGCCCCAAATAGAATAAATACCAGTATAGTGCAGTATAGTGAAATACTATTACTTCTCTGTGTATGTATGTATTGTATATATATATATAAATTTCTCATAGCTGAGCTAAAAGTAGAGCATGTGAATGACTGACAGTAGGTATTTGTGACACATAGAATATTGAATTGTAAATAGTGGAAGTAAAAGAAAGAATATCAAGTAAATCATGACAATTTTTTTCAAAATGTTTATTAAATCATATTGACATTTGGTGCTTCAAAACACTATAGATGTTATTGCTGTTAAATGGTGAAAGTCAGAGATGTTTAAACTGAGCTATTCTTGAATTTTAAGCATTTCTGTGAATTTATTGCACTTGCATTGTGACCCAGGTACATGTATGTTGACCGATTAAAAATGGTTAGATGTTGCTACAACACATCAATTCTGCAAAATCCCGTAACTTAATCATTACACCTACAAAATAAAAGTACAATTTACTTCAAAATGTGCATTGATTTTGTGCCCACACAGACAAATTTCATGGTAAAAATTTGCAGAAGTGCTTAGGATTCGTTGCACAAAATATGGCTAACATTTGGATGTTCGCTGACTGTGAACAGATATGTATATTTATGAAGTACGGTATATGTACAGAAATGCATCAAATTTTCTTACTTCGCAATCATCTCTTTAATTTCTACTTTAATACTTTGTATTCATTCTATAAATCAACATTTTGTGTCATTAAGATTTTTGTGTCAGAGTAATGTTGGGAATGAATAGTGACATGAAATTGGGTTTACTTGCAAAATGTGATTTGTTCATGATACGTATCTATACCTGGTTTTAGAGCTAACTAGTGCTTTTGTAATCATTTGTCAATAAAATTGGAAGGTCCAAATGAGTGATTTGGTGGCAGCTCACATACATAATTTCAGTTATAAGGTGATAAATTGGAAGAGAATTGTACAGTATTGAGTTTCTGCTTTTACAGGGTAATCAGTGTGTTTGTGATGGGAGAGTTGGGTTAATATACGAAGTAGATATTTGAATTATTCCAAATTGGGGAAGACGGAGTACCAGTGAGTATTATTTGATGAAAGACATAAATGTTGGATCGTCGAACCGCTCAACAAACTCTAAGTAATATTATGATTGTTGTTCTTCAAATATGTGTAATTTGCAGATGAAATTTGTTCATCTAGCCTACTTGATAAAGATATGGTATTCTTAATCTTTTTTTTTATGTATCACTGAAATTCCATCATGAAGGTTGAAGTAGTGAATTGGAAATATGCGGTTTACAAATCTTCAAACTGAATTGTCAATGCTTGACATGCTCAGATTTTAGAAGTGGGACCTAAGAAACTTATTCATGTCCATACCATAATGAAGTAGTAATTTGGCTGTTGAAAATGATTAAGATGTATTTAGATACATCACTGAATGTTTAGCAAGTTTATCTTCTGTCAAATTGTGTATTTTACATTGTGTAAACTATTAAAGGCAGCCTTATTTGATTCAGATATGTGTATTTTCAGTCCATCTTTTCCATCCTCTGCCAATAGTGCCGCTTATGATTTTATACAACAGGTAGTATACAGGGTTGGCCCATGAAAGAATCTACGAGATGAGTCGCTAATGTTTTGCAACATTTATCGGCAAAATGTCATTCATTTTTATTTCTTCCTTAGAACATTCTTTTCCAATAAAATGAACACAAGATATTGATTTGGTGAGTAAGGTCGTTTTGATTCTTAGGCCTTTTTGAATGCAATGCAATTTCCCAAATGTTGCCGAATTTTGTCAAGACAGGGCGGCGGTCATCAGAACGCAGATATTCTGGCGTCTCCCAGCTAACCATCGGACAAAGCGCGATGACATATTGGAGACAGTTAGCTCGCATCGTCTTCCTATGAAAGCGATGGCATCAGCGTTTTGAGTCATGGCGGTTTGTCGCGGTATGCGGCCGTATGGTTAGCTGAGACGGCCAGAAATCTGGCGTTTCGATGACCCGCCGCTGTGAAAATTGGCATTTGGGAAATTCATTGCCTCCGAAATAATGGCTCCTAGAATCAAAAACGCGCTTACTCAAAATCAATGATGTTGGTATCATTTTATGGAAGAAAGAATGTCTAACCCAACGAAATAAAAATTAATGACATTTGGCCCGATAATTTGAAAAAAGAAATTAGCGTATCAATACTCGTAGCATTCTTTTTTGGGCCATCCCTGTATATGAATAACCGCCCTCCAATTTTTTTAATTCAGTGAAATTATATGAAAAGCATATTCTTGTGGACGGCAAGTAATTTGTACCTGAAAAAAGTATAATTTATGACCATTGCAAGCAATTCTTTCTTATATTATGTGACGAGTTTTGATTGTCATAATCCGAACTCAAGATTTCATGCAGGTTTTATTCCATGATATGTAATTCTGTGGATTACTGCATTTTTGTTTATCTGATAAGCTGATGATATCTATTTCTTATTTGTTAGTTTTGATGTAAAATATTGGTAATAAAACAAATGTCATGTCAGTATTTGCTGTATGTTGACATTGATTTACTTTGTATTTTGGTTGAATACATTTGTTTGCTTGTTTTGTTTTTGTTTTGTTTTATTGCACTGTTGCATGCTGCCTGTCATTATGTGTTGTTTGGCATGTGATTATATCTCTGTGTGTGCACACAAAGTTTCTCAAGCAGCCATATTTATGGTCTACATTAGATTTGAAATTTTCTTCAGGTTTCAGAATAAAATGAACTGATGGGTAAACCAGTTACTGTGTACTTGTATGAGAAAGAAGAGGGCTGTCAAGTATTAACCTGTTGAAGAGAAGAGATGTCTTATCACAAGGTCTATGGGAACTGCATGTCAAAGCAAAATCAAATCATCTTCAATGGGATAAAAAGCAAATTCTTCCCCAACTTTTCCAAATTCTTCACATGTATTCTGCTTTATTGTAAAATACCATTTTAAGAATATACCATTTAAATCTACATTTAGTCCTTTCTCACTTCTTTCTCCATTAGACGGGCTGGATATATTTATCTCCTTTCAATCAGTTATTCAACATTTCGTGAACAAGATGTAGTTGAAATATTTTTTTATACACTGTAAAACTTGCACACCACATAGTAAAACTTTGTACGTTGATCTTCTCTTGCATAGTACATGTTGGCAAAGTGTTGTGAAGCTATTGGCAGTTGTCATTTGGGTGTATGTTTGTGAAAAGATGATGATGTATTAGCTATAGTTATGCATGTACAAACACATTTGCCACAATGTTTTCATTTTATGTGTGTATGTACATGTACATGTATGGGCTGGTTAGTGTTGCAGACATGTGTACGTGGGTGTGTTTGTGTGTACATGTGTGTGTGCGTGTGCCATGTATTGGTTGCGTACTGTGAAAGGGTCACAGGGTTTTAATCAAACTTGGTATAATGTATCTGCAATGTATGAGGAATAAAACAAGTACATAGTCATAGTTGATGGTACATGTACAGTGTATGTACAAACTGGGCAAGGGATAGAGCTGACATACCCCATTTAAATTTTCATGAGTATGTTGTAAAGTAAGTAGCTAGATATCTGAATTGTGTATTTCATGTAAAATATTCAACTTATAGATAACTAGTCTAGATTACCACTTTATTATTCATTAACCTACATGTACATGTATCTATGTAGCTATTACATTATGGCCCCTTTATCTGTCTCAATTTTTATCTTTATTTACTAGCATCTGTATCTATATTTCTTAATATCTGCTTGTGCCTATTTATCAATCTATCTCTGTGTTCCATTTATCTATCCATGTAATATCTTTCTGTGTTTATCTACATGTACCTATTTATATCTATCCCTGACCCTTTCATCTGTTTCTAGATATTTATCTGGTGGTGTATCTGTCTTTCTATCCATCTGTCTTTGAATATCAATGTTTATCTATCTATACATGCATATGTGCCTATTTTATTTCTGTTTGACTATCATTTTGTTTGCACAACTATCTCTATCCACTTGTCTGCGTATCCATTGATCAGTGTTGTATCTAAGACCACAGGATCCAAGACCAAGGCTGCTCCAAAACACGACCTTTCCATAGGGTTTGTACAGGTGACACGGACTGAGACTGAGACCAAGGCTACCTCAAAACACAACCTTTCCATTGGGTTTGTACAGGTGACTCGGACTGAGACTGAGACCAAGGCCGCTCCAAAACACAACCTTTCTATAGGGTTTGTACAGGTGACTCGGACTGAGACTGAGACCAAGGCCGCCTCATAACACAACCGTTCCATAGGGTATGTACAGGTGACTCGGACCGAGACCGAGACTGAGACCACCAGAAATTGGCCTCGAGGCTGGTCTTGGATACAACACTACCATTGGCATCCATCCGTTTGTAAATCTAGCAACTCTTGTTTTATGTATCAATATTACAAGCTCAGTTTCCATACGGAGCATCTGTCCAGTTCTCCAATGTTCTTTGTTTTCCTTGACTAATTTGCCTTCCTCCATCAGTTCCAGTCACGCTACACCAGAAAGAACCGGAGAATGACTTCCAGCAGGATGAAGCCGGCTGCTACTGCTAAAATCGACCAAAGTCTCCCTACACCCCACTCCCAAAATATTACTCTCCTTGGAAAAAAGGAAAGAAAAGAAAAATCTATTAAAGCTCTCTTATTGCCTCACAAGTGTCATATACCCCACCTGATCGGTCAACACAACTCGGATCATTTTTATTTATTTCTTACTTTGCCATTGGCTTCTGAATTGTGATGTAACCATATCCAGTACAACAAAACTATTCAGTGTGCTGAGTAAGTGATGCCATACACTGACTTACTGACAGGGGTGCCTCGGGGGGCAATCTGTCCCCTCCCACACACCCCCATAAAATTCAAATGTTGCCATGTACATGTATATTGCTAAAGATATTGTGATCTTTTCATGAAACAAAACTCGATTTTAATGTGTAATTTATGGCAGACAAGTCAACATAAAAATAATGATCAAAAGGGAATACATATTATTAAGGTGTGGGGAGGGAGGGGGAGACTCTGTCTCATACTCCATTGTTTATCAAGTAACTGCCGTATGTTCGTATCACCACCTTTGCCTTCCCCACAGTGTTTTGCTCATCATGCCACTAATGAAAAGTATCTCATTAAGAGGCATGACCAAGGGGAACATAGGCACCACTTTGTTAAACGTTTCTTTCAATACTTTCCTATTTGGCCACCTTCTTTTTGGAAATATTGATAAAACAGACATCTCTGACACATCAAAGAAGAAGTTCAAATATTGATTCCTTTATTCTCACAAATTGAAAAAAAAACAACAACGCAGTCTTTTGCCATCATAATTTAGTTCAATAAATTAAATATCTTGTGCACTACATGTACCAAAACATTTTGAAAACTTAAATGCAAAAACTGAAGTAACTCCAAAAAACAGCAAAATACTGGCTTTGATTTAAGACCATCAAATTCATATATATTGAAAATATTAAAAACACATCTCTGTCCACCCAATACTTGTTATTTCATGGACAGCATGCACACCTGTTATGTAAATGGGTTATTCCCTTGATTAAGGATCTGAACTTGCAATGGAAGAATCCATGTTTATATGTGGGGGTGGCAAACTTGTGTAGGAGCAAAAGATTGGACTGTATTGTGTATCAGTGCAATACACTTTGGGTCTTCGTTTATCACAAATATTCATCACATCAACTGAGCTTTGTGTAGAATTTGCATAATTTGTTATGTAAATAAGGTCTACTGCATATTCATAAGGGTAGACATAATAACCTCAATGGTTTAACTGAAGATCCTGGATTAATGGATGTTACCATAATACATCTGCATATTAAGCATTCATTATGGGGGTGTGGTCATATATGCTAATTATTGTACATTTTCACCTAGTCATAACTGGAATAAAACAAAATAATGTAAACATACTGTATGTGGATGGCGCAAATATTATTACTTGCTTCAACAAAACCAATTACCATGATTTTTGATTGGAATAATTTTCTGGAGAGAGCATGATAAAATGTCTGGTCATAATTTATATGGATATACATGTTTCCATGTAGATATGTCACTGTATAAAATGTATGCAAACTTTTTTGATCTAATATGCATTTGTACATATTCTTTTATTTGGATATGTTTGAGCTAGAGCTACTTATTACTTATGATGTTTATATTTACAGATAATGAAAGTAATGTACAGTTAGAAAGTTGCAATATTTTTAAGTTAATTTGAAGTTTGAAAATGTGATTTATCCTGTTTGCCAAATGTGAAGATTATTGACCTGAAGTAGATTTTTTTTTCTCTAATCTATACATGAAGGTAGACATTTTCTTTGATTTATTTCACATTTATGTCAAATTATTGAGAAATAAGGCATTCGTTGTTGCCAGCAGCAAAATGTAACTTGTTCATGCATGTCTTTAAAAAACAAGAAAACAACAAAGGCATATAATTTGGTTCCCACATTGGTAACAGGACAGGGGAAAAAATGAGTTAACACTTCTTAAAGTTCTGCAAATCATATCACTGATCATTTTGATTCAGATCTTGTTTTCTTCAAGAGCTTATTTTTGTTGCTATGATCCACAGGATGCCAAAACCTGGAAAAAGTTAGAATGGAAAATATCAGAAAACAAACAAACAAACAAACAAACAAACTGCCATATATTTAGTGTTGAATCTTCTTAGGTGTTAGTGTAGTTTTGACGTAGCCTTTTCATCATGTAATATAAGCATGGTGCCAAGTAAATGCTAATTGTACACTGTTCATTTCTTGGCAATTTAATGAATAAAATACTGATTGTCAAATTGGCAATTATGCTAATTACCAAAGTGGGAATCCACCTATAAAATAATAGAGATAAATCAAGCAATATGCTACTTTGTCAAAATTGTTGCCATAGAAATAGATATAAGATACAAGTACAAGTAGTTTTTGCTTCTGTGTCTCTGTAGATTGTAGTTCGAAAACTTCAGCTAGTTTTTGTTGTTGAATATTCTGCGTAGATAAATCTGGCTTATTTCATTGATTCTCATTCACATCAATAGGGCCAGATTTATTTTAGTGGAATAAT
>JZLH01S0041066.1:38193-49379 GCA_001188425.1 Eucidaris tribuloides
CATACTTCGTTGATTTTGTCCAAACTTTGAACTTGCAGTGTGCAGGCATGACTTGTTGCTTTGCTGTGAAGGCTCTGACCGCAGTCGCTATGCAGTACAGACTACATCAACTTGGACAAAAACAATATTGGGCATGTTTTGCAAAATTAATTGCTGAGCAAACAGCCATGACCAAATGTGAATAAAGTGTACCACAAGATAAAAATATGAATATACTATCATTCCCTAATATCAGTTTATCTACTTTTGATTTTTCTTTTGAAAATGAGTCATGAATCACTCAGCTTTGACATCAAAAGCACTTTATTTCATCAAACAAATGTAATAATTTGTAAAAGTGGTACAATGTCTTAAAATCCGTATCAAAACTGATATAATTCTGAATTATTCTTGTATATTACATGTTTAAAAACTATATAAAAGGAGCAAATAAACAGCAAACACTTATATTAATAATAACTGATGAAAAATAATGCCTTTTCTCAATCACTGTTTAGCTTGGGGGGGGGGTCATTTAGTTACCTTGTTTTACCCTTTTTACATCTCTGCTCAGAAAAAACAACAACAGTACACAAACACAACATTTCCTAAGTATCTATACAACCAGCATGAATTCATAATATCTTTAACCTCTTTCATAATAGCACCACAAATTATTTCTTCAAATATGTAATTAAAGAACAGTCTAAATATGTCACATACACATGTACAGTATATATCTCAAGTTTACCTGGAAATTGAAGTTAGGATGTATATGATTAGTATTTCAACAATAGACTAAACTGTATTCATAAAAAGTAGGCCTTTACTTTAATCCCATCAAACTAACATTTGTTACCTACAACACTAACAAGTTAGAAATATAAAGATTTCATGTATTCAGACAAAAATGTAATCTGGCTACAAACATTAATATTCCCCAAATTTGACTTAGGAAATAATACAAAAATTTGAAGTCTGTAGAAATTACGTCAATATGTGGTGTTGAGATTTTTTTGGGTGCAAGCCTAAACAAGGATGCAAATTTTCAAAGTAATATGGATTACAATATTTTAGGTTCTACGGTTACTAAGAAGTATGAATCTATTGCAAAAGGCATGAGGAAACACACCTTTGGTTTTGGGCAACTGTCAACATGTGCAATAATAAATGGGGCAACTTTCGTTCAAATTACATTTTCACAAGTGCATTTATACTGCAGTTGTCAAAACTTTCATTAAGGAGTTCTACATTTCTGACACCTCCAGCATCATACTAGAATTTATATAATCGATTGCATTTACTTGGTCCATTTTTGCTTTCTTAAGAATTTATTGCTGCAGCAGTTAATGTAACATTTTTGCATTTTTGGAAATACAACCATTTTGACATATTTTGAATGTTTTTATGTTTTCTATGAATGAAAGTGACAATTATAAAACCTAAGCACATTCCACATTATTATAGAAAATGGGGGAAAACAAATTATTGTGATCTCTATAAATTAATGCACTTTCATTAACAAAGCATAACACATTTGTTTGCATAGGTGCATTGCAACTCATGGTGTAAAATTTCAGAATTTAACAGTTGTTTCTCTTCTTTTTTTTACATATTGCAAAACCTTCCAAACTAAGGGCAGGATTTTGTGTACCAAAATATTACATGAGCAACCATTAAAATTTGACATTCTTTTTTTTCCTGACGTAATATCCACTGCCCAACTTGCATACAATACACTACACAGCCCAGGTCCTTATTTACTTTACATGCAGAAATGCAGTAATGACAGTATACATTTCAGACTAATCTACTACATGTACTACCAATTTGCAAAATTTGATAACATTAAAAACAATATTGCAAGCATTTTAGATAAAAAGATACTACAACATCATTCGACATATAAGCCTATTAATTTACATTCATACAAATAGTTTGAAATTTACCACTACAACAAATGGTATTAAAATTTATGCATTTCAAGGATTTATTTCTCTTTTGGTTTCAATTAAACCAGTGATTCCTGTAAGAAAGGCAACTTTTAAATTTAGCAATAAGCCAGTTTACCGTTAATAAATGGTCCCACTGACGCAGTAAAACCACAGCTGTTTGAAGAATGGATGGGGTGTTAAGTGAAGAATTTGAGAGCAACCGTTCTACTAGTGATGAAGGAGTGTATGAATTGATTTTGTAAGTGAATACCTGCACCTGTACATTCCCATGTGCATATGGTACATACATGAATATTAACGCGATGCGTATGAGATTCTATATTTCCCATACAATTAACACAGGACACATCCAGTTCTTGTAGCCAACGGGTTAATAACATAGCTTTCATGAGGACCTATCTAGCGCATATCACAGAGGAGGAGGATGAGGAGAAAAAAAAGACCAGAAAAAAGATAAAAAAGCTGAAAATAATATTTATGTTTCCTACTATATATTCATAATAGAGTTATACAAAATAAATAATTGTAATTATAGATCACATCGCAAAGATGTTTCGTTAGACTTTCAAATTTGTATCATTGCAGCATAGTTTTACTGACAAATTTAAAATAATTTGCCAGCCAACAGAAACACAAAATCTAAAGCAGGTACAGTTGCTGATTCCTACACACCCCATAAAACTTTGCCTAAAATACTCATTCAAACTTTGTTGGGATGGGTAGAACTACCAGTGTTGTATCCGAGACCAAAGGTTCTGAGACCAAGGCCGCTCCAAAACATGACCTTTCCATAGGGTTTGTACAGGTGACTTGGACCGAGACCAAGGCCACCAGAAACTGGCCTAGAGGCTGGTCTCTGATTCAACACTGATATCTACATCGTGCACCTGAACTGATGTAAGAAAAGGACTACTCACATACATTTTTTTTTCATCTGAATATCAAATTTGCTTCTGAAATGGGATCACTGACCACACAGGATTATAGAGCAGAGGTCAGGGGTCATAAAGTTCTACAAGGCAATGTGTCATAAAAATGTCAAAAACATAAAAAAAAAATGTATATATATTACCCGTCACCACATGGATATCCTAATCAAGTCACACAACTCAAAGGTACTGAAAGTGCCAAATATCATAATTATGTAAGTGAAGTGTCCTAAAAAATCATAAGTTTTATGACCTATAGAAGTTGCAAAAGTTTGAATATTTATATTTTCAACAAAAGTATTTTTCTGTCCATCTTCATATTTCGTAAGATGTGCGACTTTATGAGGGCTTCGTGGTGACAGGTCACATATATTGTACACTGAAGCATTGCTTTGGTCATACAAACACCACACAGTAATATTTTTTGATGTGAAATTGTTTTACCTACTGGTCCTTTGACCCCCAAATATACAAAAGGATATCCCCATCTCTGTACACTTTGAATTACTTTTGGATGAGACCATTAGTGTTAGAGTTGAGTCCACATGTTCCAACCTCGAGTCCGCCATTAAATAAAACCTTGCCATTCACTTTACAGTGGGACTCGACACCTAGTCCGAGTCCACTACAAACTGGACTTGATCCCGGACTCCACTACAACAATGGAAACCATTTTCAAAAAGGTGAATAAAACTTAAATCAATATAAATCAATATATTACTATATGATAAAAATAAATAGAATAATACGAAATCTGTTTAAAATGTCTATTTTAATAAAATTCTATTTGTGTGTGTGTGTGAAATGCTTCATGTGCATGGATATGGATTTACATGCAAGATCTACAAAATGCAGGAGAACTATTCACATTCTTAAATGGTACAATTCCAAAATATCAGTTTGCATCAGAAATGGAGAGGTTCATTTAGTCATTTAGCATATGGGGATTAAAGGATAATCGTCTCTGGTGAGTTGGCTTCTGGGGAATTGTCGTCATGTCCTCAGCAGTACCATGGTAACAAGACCTGGAAGAAAGGAAGAGAACAAAGAAATATATAATTTCATTTGAAAAAAATGTACAAAGCAGTGGAATAATATATAAGAAAGTATCTTCATTATCTTCATGTCAATGCAGGACATGCAAGAGCAAAAAATGAGAATTTAAATACAGTTGTATATGCCATATATTTTGCATATATACAGTGTGTCCCAGAAAAAAAGGAAACCGGATTTCATGACAAAAATATATTATCATAATAAATAATTGCTTTGATAAATTTGATATGTTTGTAAAGCTTTGTTTCTCTTCTTTTATTTGATACAGAACTCATTAATCATTCACGCATGATTGAATTAAAACAATACATACTGGTACTACAATTATTTCATTTGCACGCTCAAGTTTTATCTTTGAGTCCATTTTCAGGATAGTAAATATAATTAGTTTTAAAAAATAAAACTAGATCAGTTCGACTGAGTGCAGTCGATGGGTATGCCTCCGCAGTCCGCACTGCCATCCAGTTAATGTAATTTGAAAAGCTTCAAGTTACCATGGTAGCAAGACCAATGAGATGAATAAGCCCATGTGACCGTTGACCAAGTTACAGTAAAATCCAATAAGCAGTTCTTAAATTATTGCGACAATGAGCTCAATTCGGACATGAAGCCTTGTGACCATTGACCTCTGACCTTTCACCTCAAAATCGAATCAGTAAATTGGTGCCTTATATTAGATACTTCTCCTAAGTTACATCAAAATTGGACCAGTCATACTCAAGTTATCACAGTAATGAGCCCAAATCAGACATATTTAAGCCCTGGTGACCTTTGACCTGTGACATTTCAGCTCCAAAATCTAATCACTTCATTGTTGCCTCATAATACATACTTCACCCAAGTAACATGAAAATCTGATTGGCCGTTCTCAAGTTATGGCGGTAACGAGCCCAAATCAGACACATTTTAGGTCCAGTGACCTTTGACCTTTCAGCTCCAAAATCTAATCAGTTCATTGGTCCCTCATAATACATACTTCACCCAAGTAACATGAAAATCCGACTTGCCATTCTCAAGTTATCGCTGTAACAAGCCCAAATCAGACATATTTTAGACCCGGTGACCTTTGACCTTTCAGCTCCAAAATCTAATCAGTTCATTGGTGCCTTATAATACATACTTCGCCTAAGTTACATCAAAATCCAATCAGCCGTTTTCAAGTAATCACGGTAACGAGCCCAATTCAGACATATTTTAGGCCCGGTGACCTTTGACCTTTGAGCTCCAAAATCTAATCAGTTCATTGGTGCCTCACAATACATACTTCACCCAAGTTACAAGAAAATCTGACAGGCCGTTCTCAAGTTATCGCGGTAACGAGCCCAAATAAGACTTATTTTAGGACCTTTCAGCTCCAAAATCTAATCAGTTCATTGGCGCCTTATAGTACATACTTGGTCCTAGTTACATCAACATCCGATCGGCGGTTCTTAAGTTATCGCGGTAACGAGATCCGGTAACGGACGGACGGACGCACAGACGGACAACCCGAAAACATGATGCCTCCGGCAACTTCGTTGCGGAGGCATACAAATGACATAAAAATTCATAAGTTTCTCTTTTATCTGACACCGTATCGTAAAAAATGAATGATGTATGGACATTGTATGCCGAAGAACAAATAAAATTAAAACATGCTTGTTTTAGCACGAATTTTAAAATGAACACATTTTGAGCAATTGGAAGCGAGTTGAACAAAAGGTTCACACACGGCTGACTTCACACAATATCTTGCTTGGGGTACAACAATAGGCTCCGAATCATGTTGGCAAGGAATTTCTTGGTTGCTGGCTGCCAAATTCAGACAGCACGGTTAATGAATGCATTTTGGAACATTTCTGAAAACAAGTATCTTTTCAAATTGTCTTTTCTCACTCATGCATCGTTTAATTTACACAAATGTGATATCATATGAAAGACGATAAAATAGGCTTGTTGAAAATGTCTTTCAATATCGAAGATATTCTGAATGCATTCAAACATAATTTGAATTTCAAATTTCCATGAGCAAATAATTTTGTAACTGTGTCTGTTCTGATTGTTTTTGCTCAGCCATGTGTGAATAAAAAAGCCTGTGACTGGTATCAAATTAAAGAAGAGAAAATTTGCTTTCCAAGTATGTATAACCTAATTTACATATTTCTTATTAAGATATGAAAATATCTTCATCAATCTCAGTTTCCTTTTTTCTGGGACACACTGTATATTGTCAAGATTTTGCTTCAAGATTGGGAATAATTATGTGAGATTCCATTTTAATGATTTCATGACATTTTCATTAAAGAACAGTTAGCTCTCACTTTCCAATTCATAGACTCACCTAAGACGTAAGCGGCTATAAGTTTCTGGTTGACGGTCAGGTGTAAATAGTCGGGAAGACGGGAATCCTTTTCTCCTTGAGTTGGCAACATCAGGGCAATGATGCACAGTATGGCTACGAGGACCACGGTGGCTCCTGGACCGGCACGGCCACGGTTCACTGAAGAAGAGAGAGGACATGAAAGTTAACCCATTTAACAATTCACTTTGACTCCTCTTTCAACATTTCACAGGTTACCCTACAATGTACAATGGTCTTGCCGTGCGGTTCCATGACTTTTATCACTATACTTTCCTGCATATTTTGAGACCTACTTTACAACACCCAGGCTTATAGTTTTGAAGTTACATAAGTTTTTGTATACACTTGTTGGCCCGAATATTTCTAAAAATTGTAATTTTGTGTATAAACGTAATGCAAATTGGGACTTTTCATATAATACTTTAACAAGATTCTAGTTACTTTGTCTTCAAATCTAATTCATTTCATGTTAAAAATCCATGAAAAAAGTCTGCGACAAATTTCAAAGAAAAGACAATAGAAAACAAAAGGTAAAAACACAGAAATACATTAAAAATTCATGAAACAATAAATAGATAAGAAATTAATTTTGACTTGCAATTTCTTTTGGAGAGAAATTGTCAGTTATTTATATGGAAAATTAATAGCAAAAGCTAGCATCCCTAGACCTTTTTGAATTGAGTTATGGGCAAACATAAGATCATCATGCAAAAATTAGAATAATTAATTCAAAAAAGAAAATTATCACTTTATGAAAATCTGATAATATGATCATGCAGCTTTCATCTGAGTCTGTGTTTGTGCAAAAATTTTTAAACGATCTTGCATTCAGTGTCTGATACCGAAAGGAAGGGGTGGGGGGGGGGTACAAATTGCCCTCCCCCATCCTCTGTAAGTCATCTAAAAAGCCCAGTTGGATTAGGGTTAATTATGTTTCATGAGTCCCGAATGTTTAACATGGAGGTGATCAAAGTTGCATAAAATATGTACAGGAAAGTTGTCCATTATTTCATATTATATCACTCATCTGCTGTTTTCAAATTACTAGTATACCAGTACATAAGCTGAGATTAAAGGCCTCCGCACACTATGCGATTTTCCGTCGCACGACTTACCGATTTGCATCTGAAATAAATCCCGGAAATAAATCAGCGTGTACGAAATACTGTACATGTATAAGCTTTGTTTTTATTTCGGATCCAAGTCGGTGCAGTCGTATGACAAAAGTCGTGTAGTGTGCGGAGGCCTTAAGACACAACTCTAGTTTCTCATAGACTTTAAGTAAATCATGGCAATTGACAGACCTGGATCCAGGGGGCATATCCACGAAACGGGACCAACTACAATTACTTTGGTAACAGGGATCATTGTGCCTAGCGGCCATATTTAGGTCTGGTTACGAATCTCGAAACACAAGTTGGGATCATTAGCTCTAAGACGAGCTCTAAATGCTGGGTCTGCTGAGAAGCAGCTCTAATTATTGTTCTCTGCCACGGTTCACCGACAAGATCGCGGTGTGCGCATGTGTCAAGCATGAATGTAATTGTTATTGAAGATCATTAATATTCATAGAATGCATGCTTCACAATGTCTGAGACTACAATGAACATACACCTGTAAATACCTCAGATTCATGCACATACCGCATGATTAATGATACCTATCCTCCATTGCAGGCGCAATCGAAAATTTCCACATGTACATCTTGAATTTGAGTTTAATCTTTAAATATACTTTATTTTGTATAAAAAACTATTTGCTTTTGCAATATTAGTTAGTTCAAAGAGAAACTGACATGATTCAACTATTTCAAAGCAATGTACATTCTTTTGAAAAGAAATAAAAGTACGAGGTTTAGACTATGAAATCCTGGGTGGATTTTTATTGATTGAGCAGGAAAACATGGATTATTCATTATTTCAAAATATCACGTTTGTTTTGAGGCTAATTAGTAAAAATACCATGTATTTGACCAAATCTTAGTCTATGAGAGTTTGCACACATGAAACATTCAAATAATAATGAAAATAGTAAAATGATCACATTCCCCTTAAAAACAGGGTCTAGAATTAAGATTACGTTGAACAATAGTTTCCGATACTATTGTTGATCAAGTTAGAGCTGGGGTTAGAGTTGGAGTCAGTTGCGTGGAGTGTTCGGCCTAAGTTCAACCACCACTCTAACCTATAGGATGGTCCTAGGTCGGTTTTGTGATTCTGCCCCGTCTCATAAAATTTGCAATCAATTGCAATCCATAAATCAATCGTATGTCTTCAAATACTGGATTCTGATAGGTTGCAATCAACTTACGATCGATTTTTGAGAGTTGCACTCAATTGCAAAGTTTTATGAGACACGGCCCAGTTTCATAAAGCTGTTCGTAAGTTACGCATGACTTTACAAACAACTGGTGATCAGTTCTTGTGCTATATGATTAAATAATGTGATTAGTGTAGCACCCAAGAACATGTTCCAGTCGTTCGTAAATTCATTCGTAACTTTACGAACGACTTGGTGAAACACCACCTTGGTCAAATAAATGAATGTTTTTACCATTGGAAAACATGAGGCTCCCGGCAGAGGGTGTGGATAGCTGAGAGCTGGCATCCTCGCTATCTTGATCCCTGCCCTGTGCCGTGGCCAGCAGTATTGCCGAGACATCCTTGCGACCTATGACCTCTCTATGGCCATGCTGGTACAGGTTGAGCCTAAACTTGTCCCTCTGGCCAAAACCAGTCTCGCTGAGTTCCTTGAGCCGAATCAATCTGAATTAGGGTGGAGATAACATCATGGAAGAAACATGTAGACTGAAGATTAAGACACTGTGATATTCTTTTTTAAGTTAGTTTCTGTGACAGAATGGTAATGTCAGTATCTACATCTGAATCAGAAAATGGCCACTATGCATGTGAAAATATGTGTCACAAACTATCTTGCATTACATGAGCACTACCTGACAGTACCCGGACAGTGATTTTATCTATTTTAAAATCTTCATCATGCATATCATAAACAAACAGTGCACGCCAAAGAAAAATTGAACCAAAACTTTTGAAAACTGCCAAAACAAACTAACATGAAATGACATTAGGCAGGCAAAATTATGAATTTGTATCACAGATTCGTTGTTGATAACTTAGCAATCAAAACGTTAGAAGACTCACTGAAAGGGAGGTTGCATAACCATACTGTAAGTTTTCCCCCTGGATCAGCATCTTAATCTAAAAAAATCCAAAAACGTAATACATTTTCTGGGATGACGGGTGGATATTTCATCCTCTTTTATAACAAGCATGGATGGAGATGTCCCATTATATATTTCAGTCTGATGTAGGGGCATTGTCACATTTGGTTGTTGCAGGATCCTTTTCCAAATAACACTATATTTAGCCACTTCTTCTATTTTCTAGGGCTTATAACTTTAAGATATTTACTTGTCAGAAAAAAAATTCTTGCCTGAATATGAAAAATATCATATATATTTACAAAGTCATCATTTCTCCAAATTTTAACTACTACTTCTACTAATAATAATGATTTGTATTGCGTCAAATCCACTCAGTAGAGTGCTCATTGCGCATGTGTTAAAAAAGGTAACAGTGATAGTGGGGAGTAGAAATATAAACAACGAGTGAAGAATTAATAGGAAGCATTGAACAGGTGAGTTTTTTTAGCCTGCTTTTAAATGAATCCAGAGAGTTGCAACTTCTGATAACTATTGGTAGATTATTCCATAGAGTAGGACCAGCATGAGCAAAAGCTTGTTCCCCCAAGTTTTGGCAGATTTCCGAACAACAAGGGAACCAGAGTTAGAAGAATGTAAAGGTCTGAGTGTATTTACGGATTAAACTGACATTGTAATGAGGAGCAGAACCATTGACACAATAGAAAACAAGAAGTCAAATCCACTAAGGCCATTTTCTGGCAGTGGAAGGAAGTTATTTCAATTCTGGGGGTTGTAAAAGATGTGATTAATGTACAGAACTCAAACGAGTCACAAAATTTGGTCACAATTCTGCCCAAGTCATTATCAATGATACTCAAAATGGGGCAGGCATACTGTGTACTGTACATAGACTTTTGGTAAGATTTTGGGCATTTCCCTCATTGGACGATCAAATTTTTTACTTGCAGGGGGTAAGCGAGTAAGCTTGTTTTACTGATTACATGTACATCCTGGAAACTGTGGGTCTACAGGTCTACAAAGACCGTGTTAACAGGCTGCAGTGTGTCTTTCCTGCGTGAATATCACAGCAACATAATGTGCCAGGAGTCATAAGTAGCCATTTCCTCAAAATCAATGAACTTACATATCAATACAACATCCTGGTCTAACGGTGCCTTCAGAATCCACTACATTGTATTTCCTGGGGGCAGTACATAACACTGGAACAGAAAACAAACACAAACAAACAGACAAATTGAAATGCATGATATGTACAAAAGAACTTGCATGTATCTTCTCAAATGAACAATATTTCAGTATTTTGTTTTGCTTTTTCATGAAGTATGGCGAATTAAATGATTCTGGTGCTAGGTTGATATCATGTACTGAGAGCCCCAAGGGCAACAACTCAGTACCTGTTGAGAACCAGAAGGGCGTTATCACTGTACAAAGTCAATGGCATTAGCGCCCTTCTGGTTGTCAATGTGTATTGAGTTAATACCCTTCTGGTTTTCAAGTCAATATGATAACATCATACCTGCCAACCTTCCGACATGAAAAAGCTTACTGACACAGATCATAAATCTTATTCTTAATGCAAATTGTAACATGAAAATCTTACTATGTCAAAATCATGTAGTACATGTGTAACTTATACTGCACATTCTTCAAAAAATCTTATTTTTGTATTGATCAGAAAATCTTATTCTGTGGATTTGTATGGTGAAAAATCTTACTAAATCTGATAAAATCTTACCAGT
>JZLH01S0041093.1:0-12085 GCA_001188425.1 Eucidaris tribuloides
TAACAAGTAATACCCCCAAGGAATGCTCTCATCTAACAGACACTACCTAACAAACATAACTTGATTGAACTAAAAAAGTATAAAACTCCAACAATGAAACTTGGCGAATAAGAAGGATTAAGTGATGTGATTAAGTGTGCCAAATTTGAGCCTAATCCGAATAACACCTTCATGCTCGGTGCTATGAGTTTAATCCACCTTTCATGCCCACACAGCTAGCGCTCTTTGCCAGCTTGCATGATCATGAGGTGATTCTTTAGCCGTTTTTCTCCCCTTTCCTGATAATGCCTCATGTGAAGCCAATCTTTTCGGTTTTTAACTGGGTTAGGCCTTGTCCAATTTAAACAAATTTTATATCATCTAATAGCTTACGATCCTCCTCTTTTCGACGCATATAAAAAACTCATATCCATTTCAATTATTGCATCGAAAATGTGGTTGGACAGGTCACATATGCTTCTCATTTTGTTCGTGTAAAAATGTACTTTTAATATATTTCGTACTTGTATTGTATATTGTATATTGTAAAGTTGTGAATGAACAAATTATCCACCCGTATAGTGACAATAAATATAACTTATGAACTTATGAAAACTTTTTTTGCTTACTGTTGCAGATGATGAAGGCTGGTGGCATCAATTGTCAGCCCAAAAACTTGCCAATCGGTGGAGTCCAAGCCAATGTCTAGGAGATGTTAGTACAGATTCTGAATGCAGCTGTATGCTGCCTTTGTTTCCCTGCAAAACATATAAAATATACATATGATAAGGGACCATAACCAAATGGCATAGCCAGTGGAATATTAATGTAGAGACCAGGTGTTTCTACATGCAAAAAAAACATACAATTTTCTCAGAAAACATGAAAGAGTTTTGAAAACTCTTTTCCATAATAATTGGAATCTAACCATATGAATGTATATCAATCTGACCATTATTTTTTTCATGAATACACTTATCATTACTTCATTATAATCGTGCTTGCTTTACTTAATTTAAAGACCAACAAAACATGTTGCCTACGAAAACAAAATCAGTGGTCACCATTAAACAAGAACCACTGATTTGCTAGAGGATTTGCCGTCAAATTTAATTTTGATATTTTCTGTTGCGATTTCGATAGTTAAATAAAAATATTGGATGGCTTATTTTCAGTGGGCACAGCAATATTTTAACTCCTTATGAAACATATCCATCTAACGTCTACAATATTTCTTGTGTCCACCTTGAAAGCCATCCAATTAATCTATATAAATATGAATGGATGTGACTCGACTTACTCTGGCTGTGCCTTCGGACTGTATGGCCTGTGATATTTGAGACGAGTTGTTGACAAACTGATGAATAGCAGCCCTGACTTTGCCTTCCCAGTTTCTAACCACATCCTTTGAGTCTAGATGCATAGTGTTGCCAGGAAGTAAAACACAACTTGTCAATACAGTCAACTCGCCAAATTCAAATCTCTGTGGGACCCCACTAATAATTTTCGAACAGGACAAATTGAGCAACAGTTTTGTACCATTCTATGTTGGAGATGCAGACATACGCGATACGCAGAGGGGGGCGGGGTGTTTTGGGGTGTTCAACACCCCCCTTTGACCAAAGGGGGTGTTTTCGTGTTAAACACCCCATTTAGCAAAAAGGGGGTGTCCGAATTTTGAATTTTTTGATTCACCGCTAACCCTTCCCTCCAGCCTGAGCGACTTTTCGGCGGCTGGGGCGGGGGGGGACCTGAAGAAAAAAATTATGACCTCCGAGTTGGAATTGAAAAAAAAAAATCACTTTCGGCTCCTGGGTGACGGAGAAATTTTGGACCTCGGATTTGGAATAAACTTTTTCAACTTTTCGGCGGCCTGGGCAACCGCTAAAAATTTTAGACCTAGGATTTGGCCGCTGATAAATCACCTCTTTGCAGAAATCCTGCGTACGCTAGGATGCAGAGTATAGGGTAAAGGCGTGCTATTAAACAATCATGATTGTACGAGAAAAAGGAAGGGTGGATTTATCTTAGTTGGTCAAGCTACAAGTAGAGATCAGAGGGTCAAATCCATTAATGACTATCAAGAATACGGCTGTGCCACGTCGAACTTGGGCGAATGATTTAACACGTTTGTCCCAGTCGATATTGTAAATACGTCTTGACATATTGCAAAACTTGAGTAAGAAATTTGATTTATGAACAAACCTCCTTTTGTATACGTGTACTTTAAACAATTATTTGATGCTACAGTAACTTATGTGCATAGTTGCCAAGACATGACCATAAAGTTAACAAAACCATATTGAAATTGAATTGAATTAGAACATATTTCAAAGGACATTGATTTTCAGAATTGGAGAAAATACTTTAGTTCACACACTTCACTTACTTTTACACACAATTTAAAAGAAAATCTCGGTTTCTTGAAGATCTTTGGTTTTATGGAGAAACAATCTCACAAATCCTTTCCGTCTTTAAAGCCAGAGTGGGTGTTCTTGATTTAGGAATATGTATACTATCGCCAAAGTATGTCAATCCGATGAAGTGGAAGGACCTTTATCATTGCATTATGAACCCGGTTGGAGACAATTTGATTTCACTATAACATGCATTTTCAATAGACCCCTCATACGATTTACTCATACTTAGTCTCGATGGTTGTTAAATGTTCTGTGTTAAGAAGTTTAGGAAACGTTTATTACCTGGCGTTTTCATTCTTCAATCTGAATTATTTAATTTACATTATTAAATTCCAGAGAAAAGTGTTATTATAATTTCACTTTCAAAAATTTACTTGAAAGTCTCTGTTGCCTCTGGTGATGTGTAAAAATGTTTTGTATTTCTTATTTTGTATTTAAGACGAAGGCCTATATATACTTATAATAATCGTCTCCATTGGACGAAACGGAAACTGATTTTAGTATTTCTTCTACTTACACTGACGGAGGGACATGCTGCCTCTGAAGTAGCCATATTCTTGAAGGAAGCAGAGACGCAGAGAGAGTGGAAGATGAGAGTTTTGTCGATGGCCGACAGGAAGCTGCTGGCCCAGGCGGGTCTAGACGTCAGACCACCGCCTTGGATTCTGGCTCTCGGTCTGAAGGTTTTCTAGACCCTGTGATTAACAAGCCAGTGGTTAGATAACATTAAAGGTCTTTATTCTATTCATATGCATGTTCAGACTCTAAAGTCAGTCTAATCTTAAAGGGATTGTATAACAATGTTTCAGTTTAGAAAATCTGAGCCTATATTGATTCCCCATGCTAACAAGTGTCTTGTTGATAACGGTCTAAATATGAAGCCCGGGGAAAAAAAATGCCATAGATCAAAATGATATTACAATGGATTTTGAACAAGGCAATAGCAAGATTGCCTGTATAGCCCACCCAACACAACAACCACACTGTGTGACGGTCGGTGATAATCACAATTATGCACGCTTAGTAACTGGCCGTATTTGGAATGTTTATCACACATATCGCAATACAGGCTCTGCTGATAAATAAATACGTCAATGATTTAACAGCAGAGAAATTCATAGAAGATGACACTTAAATGTCCAAAATATACTCTTTTTGCATATGTATCATTGTATGTATGTATGCTGTGTATGATGTATGTATGTATGTATGTATGTGTGTATGGATGTAAATAAGTGTGTGCGAACTAATTTTTGCAGGTATGTCATTGGTGTTCTTCACACAACGTATCAAGGTGAGGAACTTGTGTATTGTCTTCTTAGGTGGTGTGCTTTTACCCCTTTTAACCTGCTGAAGAGCTAACACGGGATATCTCAATCTAATCGTCTTTGAGAATGTGTGTTTAAGCGCAAAATTCAATCCGTCTTCAGTGGGTTAAAGAAGAATGTACCTCTCGTTGTCAAAGTGAGGGTTCTGATGAAGTCCAGGCAGACTGTGAATTCTGCGGTAACAACTCTGGATGGGTGCTCCTCCTCAGCCCGGCCCTGGAAATAATGAGAGATGATAGTGTAGGTGAGACAGTTTATATTGTTTAAATTTGAAGTTAGTAGGGCTGGTTTAGAAATGTCACTTTTGGTGAGAAATTAGGGCCCATGATGTGACTCTCTTCTAAGAGTCACTCATTCAGTACAAAAATCTTAAAATCTTCCTGTTTTTCAAACAGCAGAATCTAATTAAAGAATAGAAATAGCTCTCACTTTTTCCACAGGACTGACCAAGGCTCCATGGCACATTGTTTGTCACTGGATTACAGCAGGAATGCTGCAGAGCATTATTTTATCAAATGACCCTTTTATAAACCTTCTTGATCTATTTTCAATCATGGATAGTTACTTCAAATCAATACTCTGGCAATTTAGTGAAATCTAACGGTATCGGCTACCAGAGAGTGTATTGAAAGGCAAAAATTTTCTCTAACATTCGAGGCATTATTCAAATTGTTGTGAACGTCCTAAGTCTACTGGTGTGGAATAATAAACCTGATGACGGTTGATGAAAGCTATACCAGGATTCTCTAATGCGGCGAGGGTGCCACTTGTGGTGGCATGAGGCCTTTCGGGAATGGTGCATGGGAAGCAGTTTGAAAGAAAGAATAATACATTTTTTTTTTGTTTGATTTTTTTATTCTGTTTTTTTAATATTACATTAGAGCCATTCCGGGCCATTAACCCTAATCAGGGGGGGCTTTTTGGCTATGTTATCTGGGGGGGGGGGGGCGGGGGGTGGGGATTCTGCCCCCCCCCCCCCCCCCGAGATCTCCTGCCGTCCGATCTGCCAAAATCCGGCCGCACGTTACCATCACGTAATCTACAAGACGTATAGGTAATTACAGGAATTAATTTCATATCAATCAATTACGCTAATTATGCGTTAAAATCATAATAAGCTGTTTAAATCACTAATTTAAAGGTCCACACTGCTAGATTTTTTGTGTCTAGAGACTCTTTTTTTAGCAGTTCTTAACAAGTTTACTTGAAAAAAAATCCGGAATCAAAATTGATTTCCTATGTATTTTATTGTTTTTTCAAATTTCTTATGTATTTCTTTGTTTTTTCAACTTTTGTTTCTATTGTTTTTTAGATGAAATTTGTCGGGGACACTTTTGCGGGTCATGAAACCGCACAAAATTAATTAATTTCAACCAATAAAAGTAAAAATTAATCATACATTATGAATTTTGGCTGAAAAACACAATTTGTATTGGAAAGTGTACACAAAATTCATGTTTTTGACGATTTTTGGGCGTAAGAGGTGAATGCAAGTACAAAATGTACGTAACTTGGGACGCTACCGGAGTCACAATTTGCTCAAAAGATGCGCGACATCGAGAGAATAAAGTCAGGAAACGCCGTGGCAACTGCTTTGTGGCGTCGCAGACATTCGTTGCGTGAAATGTCTAGGGGGGCGGATTCGCCCCCCCCCAGCCTTTTGGGTTAAAAGGCCTCATATTTAAAAGCTTCCGGGGGCTCGGGCCCCTGACCCCACGCGGTGACGACTTTGGCTCGCTCTGTTTGTTCTATGTTGGATGGAGGGAGCAGGAGGATTTTGACGATAAATATGGTTGCTTCAACAAGGAACTAATTAAACCCTGCTATAATCGCTCATGTGATGAAAATTGTTGCAATAGTGAGCCAAATTGATTGCAAAATATGGCAAAGGTAGTTTATCTACATGACTGTGTACAAGCTCAGAGTATAAGCAACAGCAGTCCTGTACAAACCTGCGAAAACCTTCTAGACTGTGTGGTACGGCTGTAGACAGACTCCTGAGAGGAAGACCTATTATGCTTTCTGAAGGAAAGTAAAGTAATTAGACATGAGAATTTAAGGAAATACCACAGTACTGGTTGATCACTTGCAGAACAACAACATTTTAATATCAACTGCCCCTTTCAAACCTTTCTGTGAACAGATGTCTTCTAAAAAATGTCAGTATAAGTACAGGTAGAAGTAGTTGAAAACAACAGACACTTCGCCTTTTGAACATATCTGTTACCACAAATTCCCCACTGCTGACAAAGTACTAACAAATATCTGATATGTGGACTATGTTTACATGTTTGCCATACACACTGCAGCAACGGAGCTACTCCGTCGGGGTACTCAAACTGCCAATTCCTCAACTTTTTATTGCATTGAAGTTGAATTAGTCCACATTATAATTGCAAATTAATTTACTCTGAAGCGGAAAATATGGAAATGTGAAATTTTGATGAAAGATTTTCCATCTTCAACCGAGTACTGTCTTTCTCTTTACTGGATTTTGTTCATTGTGCACTCTAAGTACAAGATTATAGCGTTCTTGATTTTCAACTCCAAAACTTAGCATCATGCTCTGTGCGAGTGGACTCTATCAGTTCAGTAATAAACGTTGAAGGCCTACAGCTTATGCCTGCAATCTCAAAATAATGGCTAGTCATACCAACTTTAAAGTTTCCTCAACTATATTTCAGTTATTTCCTGGTAGGCATGATTTCAGAAGCAGGGGTCGGCCACAAAGGTAAAATCTTTGGAAGGGGGGGGGGAACCTGTTGGTGATTCCTTTTTCTGGGCAACAAAAAAGGCGAAGTCAGCAGCGTCCAGAAAGAACCATTCCACTATGCGTGCATGGGACTTAGGTACATCAATGAGGGCAAATCTTTAGGGGAGGGGTAAAATGTTACAGAAAAATCACCCCTTTTCTGTATTTCTGAACATCATGGGGAGGGACTGTTCCCTTCTTGCTTCCCTCACCCCCCCCCCCAGTAAGAAATTCCACTATTGCGTGCATGGCCTTCTACATCAATGAGGGGAAATCTTGGGAGAAGGTGGTAAAATTTAAAGAAAATCACCCCTTTTCTGTTATTTTGAACATCATGGGTAGTGACTGTCCCTTCTGCTCCTCACCCCCCCCCAGTGTGAAGCCCTGGTCTGGAAGGTTTGTCATACCTTGTTTAGTCTGAGTTTGCTCGTTGTCTGATGATGGGTGAAACTCAAGAAGAAATTGGAGCCTTCACTTGACAGTAATTACTGGAATTAAAGATACAGAAAAAAAAGCAAGATGAAATTCAAATTTTCAAATGTTCTATTATATGTACTACCTCGATTTGACAGCATATCTGAACAAACAATTCATTCATGTGATGACAACGTACCAATGCCACGTAATCATTTTCCATGATCAACTGTTTGATCAAATTTGTTTCGATAGGTATAAAATATCACATGTTGCTGATGGCATTGTTGTGATAAAAGTCTGCTGGCAGATGAGTATTAAAGCAGACTTTGACATGATTCCTTTTTGTGTTACTTAGGCTTATTTACTGAACTTTTAAATTCCTATATTTCAATTATTCAAGATAATGGTACAAGTAACAACATTGATTTTTTTTTCATGCAAACATTTGCAAGGCACTATCAATCTTACTGCATCATGTAGTAAAATTGACTTGCTTTCGAAAATACAATTGGACACGTACAGAGATCCGCCTTCTACTTGTCATGAGCATTTTGACGAAATCAAGAAAATATATCAGCCTAAGTATGCCCACTCTATACCTACACTACAAGAACAAACTCATACTGCGTTCGGTGACCTGATTGACCTGTCCTAATGGGGTCAATGACCTTACTTGACCTGTCTTCATCAGGGTCAATTGGTCTTCTCTTGTTTCCGTTCTCAGCCTGCTTTCTTCTCCTCGTAGTAAAATGTCTGTCTCAAGTTTGCCTTGCAAAAATATTTCATCAAATATAAAAAAAAACGTACTGGGAAACAAAAATAATTGACAAATATATTTGTGACAACAAATTGTTTCACCATAAAATTTATGTTTGATTTGAATGAAATAAGATATCTATATGATAGACTAATAAAATTATGGTAATATAACATAGCATTACCTCTCAGAATGAGAGTTGCCCAGTAAAGTATAAGTTATATTTTATTTTCACGGGAAGATATTTGGATTAGTATATGCTTTAAATGTCATAGCAAAGTTACCGATAAAGTTAACTTCACAAAATAACTACCAGTACTGTAGCTGTCATGAATTACATAAACCCATTTGAGATGATTTGATTTTCGATACAAGAGCATTCTCTGTAGACTCCTCCCAAAACATCTCATATTAGTCTCCAACAGGTTATTTAAGTCACTGAAAACAAATTCTGTTCGATAAACCTGAGTTAAAGACAGAGATATTTGTCAGAGGGTCTATGGGGAAAAGAAGTCGTGTGTAAAAGCAAAATCAATCCGTCTTAACTGTGGAATATTCATGCTATTGCGAAAAAAAATAACACAAAATTTTGACCATTTGCCTTAATTGTTGCCTGTATTCTCT
Organism: Eucidaris tribuloides; assembly: GCA_001188425.1. Classification (NCBI taxonomy): domain Eukaryota; kingdom Metazoa; phylum Echinodermata; class Echinoidea; order Cidaroida; family Cidaridae; genus Eucidaris; species Eucidaris tribuloides. The sequence goes on from JZLH01S0041093.1 coordinate 8,278, forward strand.
GTCTATAGTTATTAACAGATCTGCTTATTTTTAATGACTCAGAAAAGATTAACCCAAACCCTACTGCCTATCTGGCACTGGCACTTATCACCAGGCTCACTGGGTGACAGCAAATTCCACTGTGTAACTAGATTCAGGTAGCCAAGCTCATTAATACTTTAATGATCTGTTTTAAACTTTTTGACACTTTAAGTTAATGCTGTTACAAATTTTCTTCATTTTTCAGGATTAGTAACATTCCTGCAAAAGTTGTTGTCTGACACCACTTTACTGCCTCCTCTCCCCCCCCCCATGGCAAAAGGGCATAACTGACATTTTTTTTTTTCAAATGAGTTATATGTGTAGGTTCTCAGAATACATCATGATTAAACATGCAGAACAAAAAAAAAAATAATTAGATGTGTCCCTCTTGGTTTCATTAATCCAACTGCTTCAAATAGGGCTTTAAAGCCCAAATTTCGGTTTTGGGGGATTTTTTTGTTATTTGAAACCTTTATGCCCCAAAAGTCATATCCAGGCCATAACAGATTCTGAATGTCTCTCGTTTGTTTTTTATTAATTAATGAATATTCGCGGGGGGGGGGGTGGGGTGGGGCGACGCCCGACCGAGGATTTTCGATCTATATTGTACATTATAGCATCCAAAATGGGTTAATAAGTGTAACGGTTATATGAGTTATACCCTCATTCTGAAAAAGGAGAGTGCTGCTCTTCTCAGATGAGGTAAACTCATAACTCCTTAACGCCTTATTAACCACTTGAAGATAATGTAAAAATATTGTCGAGAATCTCAGGGGGGTTCCCCCCCCCCCCGATGATTTTTTCATTAATTAATAAAAACAACACTTAAGACATTCAGAATCTGTTATTGCCTGGGAATATGACTCTGGGCATAAACCTCTTCAAATATCAAATCATCCCCAAAAACTAATGGGCTTTAAGGCTTGAACAAAATACATTTTGCTCAATATCTGCGCAAAACACCAGAATGTCAGTTATGCCATTTTTGTCACTGGGGGGGGGGGGGGAAGGGCAGTGTAGTTCAACTTGACCCATGCACACAGTAAAGACACTAAAGATTACCACGAGCGAAAGGTCGGAAGGCCCCTCTGCTGTGCGGAATGCGTACAGTATGTCGTCTGTAACTGGTTAATCTCTTTATCCATCAACACAAACACAACAGGGAAAAAAAAGCAAAATCCCAGTCAGGATAGGTTTTTCTGAAAAATTCTTAAGTCAAACCTTCCTGCTGCAGAATAAATTTGCTGTTCATTATTGTATTATCACATTAATGATAATAAGATCAAATGCTGACTCTTGATTATCTGGATAATTATCGTATCTGATCTGATAATTATCAGATCAAGCATTTGATCTTATTTATCATTAATTTGATATACAGAGATTAAACAGCAATTTATCCTGCATCTTACAATTCTCTCTGCAAACCTTTCTTCATTCATTACCATTGTATTTCTTTAGTTCAGGATATACACTACCAAAAAAAAATTAAAATAGTTTGTAGATTTACATGCTTAAAGTATAAACAATTTCAACTTTACCGTATGACACTACAATCGTTGGAGAAGAAACATTTCAACAAAAATGAGTATCTGTTCTTATTCAGTGTTATCAATAAGAACACATGATATCATTTCACACAAGTAATGAAAGATTTTTTTTAGAGACAATATGCTAAAAATAGTGAAAAAAAATACACCCCAAAAGAAAATATCTTGTTTCTAACTTCAGCAATTCATAATCACTGTCTTACATGTCATTTAAACATCAAAGCTTTTCTCTTCAATTTATAAGCAGAATTGAGAGAGAATAATTACCTCAAAAATGCATTTTTAAAAATAGAGAAGTTCGACTGCGCACAGTCAATGGGTATGCCTCTGCCCACTATGTAGCAGCTTACAACCTAATTATATCAACAGTTAGCACTCCTAACTGAAGTAATAGGTTTGGCACAAAATTCATTGACCTTGGACCCTTGACCATGACCTTTGACCCTGTAACTCTACCACAAAATTTGTCTTTTGGTTTTGAACCTAACCACCAAATGACATCAACAGTGAGCACTCCTAACTGAAGTTATAGGAAGAAAATGACATTTTTGCACAAAGGTCATTGACCTTTGATCCTTGACCCTAACCTTTGACCCTTGTGAAGCTTCCTAAATATTTGTCTTTCGGTTTTGAACCTAACTGCCAAATTGACATCAACAGTGAGCACTCCTAACTGAAGTTATAGGAAGAAAATGACATTTTTGCACAAAGGTCATTGACCTTTGATCCTTGACCCTAACCTTTGACCCTTGTGAAGCTTCCTAAATATTTGTCTTTCGGTTTTGAACCTAACTGCCAAATTACAACAACAGTGAGCACTCCTTCCTGAACTCATAGGCAGAACATGGCATTTTGGGACAAAGTTCATTGACCTTTGAACCCTGACCTTGACCTTTGACCCCGTGACTCTATCAAAATATTTGTCTTTTGTTTCTTAAGCTAACTACCAAATTATATCAACAGTGAGAACTCCTAACTGAAGTTATAGGCAGAAAATGACATTTTGGGACAAGGTTCCTTGACCTTTGACCCTTGACCCTCACTTTTGACCCCTGTGACTCTACCACAATATTTGTCTTTCGGTTTTGAACCTAACCACCAAATTACATCAACAGTGAGCACTCCTTACTGAAGTTATAGGAAGAAAATGACATTTTTGCACAATGGTCATTGACCTTTGAACCCTGACCTTGATCTGTGATCCCTGTGACTCTACCAAAATATATGTCTTTTGTTTCTTAAGCTAACTACCCAATTATATCAACAGTGAGAACTCCTAACTGGAGTTATAAGCAGAAAATGGCATTTTGGGACAAAAGTTCATTGATTCTTTGACCCTTGATGGTATTTGTCGTCACAAAATCTAATCAATTCATCCTTGCTAATGTGGTCGCAATCCTTGGTCCAAGTATCATTAAATCCTCTAGCGGGCACTTTCAGAATCTTGTTCACAAGAAAGCACGGACGTACGGACGGACAACCCAAAAACATACTGCCTCCGGCTCCCTTACGGGGCGGAGGCATAAAAATAATTGGCCCATTTGTAAATTCATTTTTTGGTGTAGCTGAAAACCTATAATTTGATTAACTCATTGAAGATGATTTACTCTCTATACAACACACACTCTCCATACACCCCAGCCCCAGATACCAGTGTTACCAACACATTTAACCCTGTACACGGCACCTGTACTCCCTAACCCCACCCAGGCCTTCAACTCTGCTTGCTTGAAAAAGTAGGAGAAAATTAGCAGCAAAATTCTCCAAAAAGTAGGAGAACAGTACGATTCAATCTACCAAAGTAGGAGGAAAGTACGATATTTATATGAAGTGATTAAAGCAGTAACCCCAAAGAAAATGGAAACATACAGAATACAAGGAAAAAAAAATCTGAGATTGGCGAAATCTGTGGAAATGAGTTTTCCTTCACAAGCAGGTGATAATGGTAGACTACTCAACTCCAAACAAATATTACAACTATCGCAAGGGGGTTTTTGTTCAGAAAAAGTGGAAAAATAAGGAGTTTTTAAGTGAAAAAATAGGAAAATTATGATCTTCACAAAAAAGTAGAAAAACTTAAGGAAGTAGGACCAGTTGAAGCCATGCCCACCCCATCCAATACACCTATGAATGAAGAAAACAGTTACATCATGCATGATCCCCACTCTTACCATATGATTGCAGATATTCTCTCAGGTTGTCCGAATGCCACAGCAGGGCTGCAAACACGGCTTGGA